>JARYHS010013630.1:254884426-255103527 GCA_031002005.1 Vandiemenella viatica | reverse complement strand
GTTTTTCTGAGCAACTGTAGCGTTAAGATTTGGAAAAAACAAATTAAATGAAGAGTAAGAGTTTAATGCACCGAAACGTGAATGTTACATAAAGCGGTACATTAAATCCTCATAATAGAAACCAACAACTTTATAAGTACCAAAAATATTGTTAGCTGAGAATTATATTTTGATGAACTTCCTTTAATCCTCTTGACTCCGTGAAACAAGCAATTACAGACATGAAGTAGTCGCATCACCAGTAGGAATGGCGGGGCTGCGAACGTCAGCGTGATGCAGCTACATAATGTTTAACGTTCCTGAGGAGTCTTAACTGCAGTGGGCTCGTAGCGTGCACTTAGGACAGTTGATGAGGATTTTTATACGTTCAAACGCTTACGGCCCCACTGGTTGCTGTTAACGAGGTCTACCTCTTCTGCCTCAAGTAATATTCCGAGTTTGCACCAAAGCTCTTTACAACAAAATTCTACTATTAAACAAACCATGGGAAATGATAACGCTGCAGCTATATCACCGTAAGGAACATGGCTGTAATGTAAAAAACAAGAACAGGTAAAGGTTAAGCGAGTATTTATATATGCGGTAGAGCTTTCATTAATTTACATTCTGTGTCTAATTACTACGATTTTGATGACCCGTAAAGGCAGAAAGAAAGAAAAATTAATTTACAGTAAAACAACGAATAAATTGAATTTTTATTTATCTTAACCAGAAGGAGTATTGTAAAACCACCAAATTTCTGTTTCTACGTCTTCTCTCCTTGCTCTTCTACACTTGATTTTACTCTAACGGATTCCTCGGACCTTTACTCAAACACTATAAAAGAATATGTGTTTATTCCTGATTACCATACAGTCTATAGACTTGTAAATACGTGCATAATAGTATTTAGGACGCATACCCCCACACAGAAAACCACAGCACTGATCAAAGTATTAGTAGAAGTGCAACACACAACTGAGTTTCATTGCTTTACAAAGTTTGCAGATGATCACCAAACCTATTATAAATACAGGTTCAGCATCATGTTACTCTTTTCCGAAGACGCATAGTTCTTTAGTGGAAGTCAAATTTATACCCAAAATGGCCAATACTTTAATTTCCTCGACAACAATGTAACAGTCGTCGTGCTCACTTTCAAAGCCACTGCACATTTACAATTACTCGTAATTCTTGAAGTTTCAGGAACTATACCAACTACTTCACTAAATCTATACTTGCTTAGTTCCTGTGTTTTATGAACGGCGATCGAGATTTAATTTCGAATTTGCATCCAGCTAGCAGGTTAAACTGGATGCGATGTCCAGTAAGAAATTGTGTACATATATTATTACACTTCGGGCAAGACTATCCTTCACGCCACGCTACTGGCTTCTCTAGAGGTGGAGAGGGGGTAAGGTCTTCACTACCACTTAAAGGCTATTTCCCACCTGAAATCCCCAAAAGAAAATTTAATTAAACCTTCAAAAAGTTCAGAAAATCCGAATCATTATCCTGAAATTTCCAAATATCACTATTTCACATATTAAAGATTTTACTTTGGAAACATATTTTATAAGGAAATACTGGAGTGGACTGTTATTTGAATACCCGTCCATAGGATTAACCATGACTGTGTTTTATTGAATTGATCCACTGGGAATCATACTCTGGCACCCCACCCTGGACGTTTGCTCCAAGCAACTAAAAATGCAACATTCAAATGTCCTATAATTACCATAAAATTACCTGGTAACTAAGCAGTCACACACACAACATCCATAAAATCCCTTCTCTACTAATATAGGTAAATGGACAAACTCCCATGAAGTATTACTATTTCAGCGCTGAACTGAACCAGTGGCTCAGTGGTTAAGGCGTCTGACAGGAGATCGAATGGCTCCCGGTTTGAACTCAGGTTTCGGCTGTGATTTTCAAAAGCCCTTAACTGGGTCTTCAACTGTATTAGAGCTTGTTGTGTAATTTAATGTATGGCAACATGGATTCCACGCTAAACTGTAGGTCCCCTATACAAGGAAGGGTACAGGGTTAGGCTACGGGGATCGCGCAGCCAATAAGAAACTCAAGTCATCAGATCATTACGTCCACATGAGTTTTTTGTATTTAATGCTGACAACACAGCAGAAAAGCATTAAAAATATTCCTATGAGTCTGAGATAATTTATATTGAATATGTAGGTAAGGATAAGTTGTTTTTTTTATTATTGCTTTACGCCTTGTCGACGTCGAGGTCATTAGAGGTGGAATGGGATTGGGAACAAGGAACGGGAAGGAATTCGACCATCGCATTTTGAAAGAAGCCTACTCGCTTTCGCCTAGAGATACTTGGGAAACCATGGATAACCCAAATCTGGATGCATAGATGGGGATTCGAACCCGTGTCCTCCCGAATGCGAAGCCAGAGCATTTAAAACCTCACAGTTCCTCTACCTATGATTAAATTAAGCTCGATTGGCCACTAAAGCTACGTGTTTGTTTTGTCTATCGTGTATAATACCACTTTGGAGAAGTTTATTTGGTGGCAATATGGTGATAATGGAGCAGATTGTGATGGGAGAGATAATTTTCTTGGTTGTGTAAAACGATACGGTAAACTGTGAAGGAATCATGCAGTAGACATTTCCCCTCTGTCTCGAAACAGAGGTTTTTATTCCGTGGAGCTACAAGTGTTATCGAATGTGCGAATGTAAAAGGATATATTGGACACGCCACCAGGGGAGCGATCAGTCAGCGTGGGGCTATTCGCAAGAGATGTATGGAGCATACGCTTGGGGCAGCTAGAAACTTAGAGCAAGTAGAGTAAGTCAAGTCTTGGAGCGACTGCGGAAAGATTCATATGGGGTGAGATATTCAATGTAGCAATCTTAATGTGAAACGTAATGACAATCACCAATAATTACCAATACTTTTATCTTTTTTTTAACTTATGGGCTTACGCCTCGTCGACGTTGAGGTCATTAGAGGCGGGGTTGGACGGGGACAAGGAACGGGAAGGAATTCGGCCATGGCCTTTTAAAGGAAGCATCCTCCTTTCACCTGGAGTTAGTTGGAGGAACCATGTAAAACCCAAATCTGGTTTCCCGAACGGGGATTTGAACCAGCGTACTCCCGAATGCGAGGCCAGAGCGTTAACCCCTCACCCACCTCACTCGGTATTTCTTTATCAATGTGGATGCCATGAGGGGTCACGTTTCCACGTGAGCTCAATTAGGAAAGTTTTAGCCAGGTGACCGGATGTTACGCTATAAATAAACAAGACTCATTTAGCGTCCCTGTTTAGTGCAGTAATTAACACGCTGTATGCGAGAAGCTCTCTTGTTCTGATGGATTTGTGAATTTGTATTACAGATGTAGGTGGTCTATGATGCCATTACAATACAAAGTTGAAACAGAAAGAATTATATTGATTATCAACCAATGCGCTGCTAAAGAACTGTCACAAAATGCACGTTGTGTACGGTTCATGGCGAAGCTTACCAGACTTTTAAAAGTAACTGTAAAGACAAAAAAAATGTAATGATGACGCTTGACAGTATTACAAACCATGTCAAAAATTACTGGTATATCTTAACACCTATTTTATTATTCACTTTCCACTTTTTAATCTTAAAAAGTCGTATCCAATGTAATTATCGTTATTGAATTTCGTATCCAGGCAAGTGATATGAACGAATCTTATTGTAATGAGTCGCTTGCTTTTCGTAGATTGGAATAATCTTATGAATCAATTATGGTTCATAATGATATTCATTACCCGTTGTAGATACAATAAAAATCAATTAATTATGGAAAAATCAATAAAGCTTATGACCATGATATATCATAGCTGGTTTGGAAAGACCACAGAAGAAGGAAATAAGGTAAGGCATCACCTAAATAAATTAAGGAAGCAGGCAGTTTTCTTTCTTTTTTTACATATGGCTTTGCATCTCGTCTAGGTCATTAGACAAGTAATGGATATGGTAATTTGAAGGAGTGTTTTTGGGAAATCATGGAAAACCCATATTTGGGTTGTCGGATTTGAACCAACGTCCTCCATAATGCCAGGCCCGAGCGTTATCGCTCATCGATTAGGCTAGATTCTTTTAGAAAGGAAATAACTTCACCAGTTGTACATTTAAAGCTTTGAACTTGATCAGGGATCTGATGATTCCTTGAAGTACTGTTAACTAACGAGTAATATTCTCGCCTGGAGCTCATGTAGAAGCAGGTTCGATTCCCGTTATTACACTGAATAGTACCGAAACCACTTCATTGGCGAAATGATTCCTTCAAATTACGAGTCTTTCTGTTCCTTCCTCACATTAATGTCCAGGGTGTAATGATCTCCAAGTCGATGGTCCCCAATAAGAAATATACTTGTTTGTTTCCTTGGAATAAAGAAATAACCCGATGACTTGTGTAAAATTGCAGTAAGAAATGGCAACTTTAGATATAGTTCCTATTGACAAAAATAATGTGAAAAATGTATTTATTTTTTACCCACTGACATAGCTTCAACAAGGTTTGGAAATATAGTGTATAGACTTCCACACCCATTTTAACAGACATGAGGAAGGATCGTTCTGCGATATCAGCTACATTAAACTGTAGCTACGGAAAAAAATTACGAAAATTACATTGCTGATGCCATTAAGTTGCCTGAAAGCAATTTTATAGTACCTAAATTCTCGTGTCACTGAACACTGTAAAATTGCTTTTAATTTTATTTTGCTTTTATATTACAGAATCTCCCCAACTCCTACTTTTACTGCTTTTCCGTGACACGACCACGAAATCATGCATATGAACATTAATATAAATATTATCTCGGTACATATTAATTTTACAAACGCTATAGAGATATCTTCGTTTTTTAACATTATCATTTCTATCCTAAAAGTAAATATTACTTCGGTGTTTCGTTGACCGATAGAATTTAGTAAAACTGAGATTCCACGTAAGCAGGCCAGAACTTTGTTTGAAATTGAGCAAAGCTCATTATTAAAGAATAAATTTCAAGACAGTAAAAACATAGTTTTCAGGAGAAGATGAAGTTAGAGCTCAATATCGTTGCAGTGTATCGTAGAAGGAAAGTTTTAAAAGTATATTTTATCTCGTCGAACATAGGATTGTGGTATATTACGTTCTGCCTGTCCTCCGAATCGAAATTATATTTCCAGTGGCATTGAAATAAACAGAAAAATTTATCCGTCAAAATGCAATGTTCACAGAATAGGAAGACGATATCTGGATATGTTTCAGATTTCATTATTTCGTACGCTAGTAATATGGTAGAAAAAAATTTGTTTAATAATCAACAACTGTACTTCAATTGTTTCATGAAAAGAGATGTTGTTTCTTAGTTTAAAAAAAACCTTAACGTGACGTATTTCTTTTGTTTTAAATCTCTTTCCCTACTTACCAATACCGGGAGGTTTTTCAAATTTCTCAGGGAATACTCACCTGCAAACAAAAAAGAGAAATAATGTTAAATAGATAAATACAATATTTGACCAAGCTTATTAAAACAGTTCAATTATTTTTCTTTAAACTCCAGAGTGTAGATCGTTCCAAGTTTGTTAATGTTTTACTACATCTAAAACTCAAATTCTTTAAGCTTGAAACTTTGATGTAATACAACTTGAATTTAAATAAATAATAATAATAATAAAAAAATGCCGCATCCAGTAGATCCTCTTTGTTGAAATTTGGAATGATGCTATAAACGCGAATTTTCAAAAACTCTTAATATTTATATGTTCTTAGCAGTCAATGTACGTATGTATATATGCAAAACACATCCGCTGCCACCTCGTGATCCCGTTTGTAGATTTAATGGTCACTTAATAGGAGGCTCTCTAGCTATAACTTTTCGAGTGACCCACAGGTTCGTTTTTTCGTTTTACAGTAAGGAATCCTGTTATTTTGAACAAAACGACACTAAGACTTAATAGCTTTGTTCAATTGATCGATCACTAATATCTTTAGAACAATGGATTGTTTTTATCCGCACAATCAGTTTAGTTTATAATTTATACCCATACTTCCTCAATGCGATGATTGATTGTTTCATTAGACATGGGAATTAGAATTAACTGCTTCCCAACTCTTTACTGAAATTTAAAATGAGTTTTAGTTGGATCCCAAGAATTAGGAACAGTTATTTCCTTACATATGACGAGAGACTTTTTAATCGTAAAATATATAAGTCTTTGTGGCCATAGAGTTTCTAAACTGTCAGTAAACATGATGCAAAGTCTCAATTGTTGTTGAATAGCAAATAAATTTTTTGTAGTCAAGTATTGTAACGATTTATTCCTTTTTGTAAAAGGGTTGAGACAAATTAATAAAATTAATATAATAATAATGTTTATGACAATATTTATCACCACACGTAGTAAAACATAACTTTGACTCGCACATTATGCCGACAACTATATTGTTTCTATAGTTCGGAGTCAAACAGCACACTGATAAAAATTTTCAGGATAATTTATTTAGCTCTACGGTATAATGGATTTTTTTAAAATATTATTGTTTTAAGCTACGTATCTATAAATTTAGAACAGAAATTGAATGAACATTGATCGAGAGCTCGGTAATGAATGAGGCAGTTCTAAGAAACTTAGCATATGTAGGCGGCTTTAGTCTGCTTAAGGCTGGATTATTACCACGATTACCTTAGAACGAAAGGATTAAACGCTGTCCTGGGTGATGAGATCCAATTTGCTCCTGATTCTGAACAAGCAGATTTATCATACGACATAAAAATTTATCCTTCTTTTTTTTTTCTTCTTCTTTTTTTTTTTACCGTGATCCCTCGGTGTAGTTGCGCGCGTTATCGCTGGATCGGAGAGTTACTGTACAGTAGTACTAGGATCGATTCCTGATCCCCGCGTACCGGCCGTTGTGATTGCGGTTTTCCGCATTCATCAACGCGATTACTGGCATGGGCCCCAATCTCCACCTCATAACATACAAATTATCGCACACGGAACATTGTTACACGTTTCGTAGACAAATGGCAACACAACATCCATCCAATATATGTGGAAAGTAATGGTATAATACTGTATTAATATATCCCTATTAGTGGATGGTGAGACAAAACACAGAAAGCAGCTATGTGGAAACCTGTCTTGGGGCAGAACAATGATGACGATGAGCTTCAGTTACGATAACTTAACTGCTTGTGGCAGTAAATACGCCATTTGAAATGTGGATTGAGGAGGTGTCAACATAGAGCTTCCGATCGGCCATACAGCCTCCAGATTATATTTTGATGGTATGTCATCTCAAATAATGTAAAGATAGCAGGGTATCGAGTACCACGTCAGAGAATGGAACTGGCGACTAACACTGGCTTGAAGCAAAAAGCTTCCTCAGCTTGTAGAAGATGCCACTCCCTAGTATAGATAGGCCTTACTAGTGTAAGTAGTGGACGGTAAGTTACATTCACAAAAAAAAGGTATTGAATAACTTTCTAAGACACTTAACTGTCACCAGTGTAGTATTAGTGGCGAGTTCTTGAGACTCCGTAAACCTTAGCGAGCGAGCTGACACTTGGCGCAGCGTTCTATATGGTCTGCCTCCCAGCAGGCCGGCCGCGACTGCTGCTGGGGACGAGGCCTTTAATTTGATTGCTGGCGATATTCATGGCTTGGCGACGAGTATTGATATAACAGGGCGGTTCCAGTTGGCACCGCACCCGCAGACATAAAAATTGAAAATAAAATTGGATTCCGCCAGAAAATATGCTTCTCCGTTGGAAGTGCCTTTATTACGTACTGCGGATTGTTTTCCAGCCCCCTCCCCCCTTTCCCGCTACGTCCGGAGTCTGTCCGACCCCACTCCCTTTACCGCTCTGGTGCACAAAGAATTGTTTTTTGCTTACATTTGTGCTCGGTTACTCAAACAACGAAGATTTTTTTTTTCATTTTTTTTACTGATAGGACGATGAATAATTCACAATGCTTAACTGCTGCTTTTCACCGAGAATCGTTTACTGCATGGTCTGGCAATTAATTAATCTGTCGACGAGTTTAACTTTGTAAACGATGTAGTAACTTGCACATGATTTCACATTACACTTCTCAAAGCGACAGCTTCATTTCGCAAAACGCAGTTTCATTTAGAGAGTGGCGTTATGTTTAAATGTGTGTGACGTGATTTAGAACCGGATGGGAGGAGCTGGAATTAAATGTGTCGTTGCGGGAGCACGCAATGTCTATTCTGTTGTTAGTTTGGAAACACTCTGGGCCTGTGAATTAACACCGTGATGGGAGAAACAACTTTATTCACGTTGTTTCATGCTGTTTGTTTTGACAGAACCGTAAATATGTGCGTACACAAGACAGGAATATTTATATAGTGGCGTGAGAACTTCAGTCATTATTCTTAATGTGTGTTTACAACTTGCTTTCGAAAAGTTGCAAGTGTTTGTCACTTTAACTTATGAAACTGAACTTGGATATCTTCTGCTTCCTGTATTACACGGGAGACTTTACTTAGTGCTTTGTCCAACATGCAATACTGTTTCATTTTTACAAAAGAGTGTCACAGCAATATCACTAAATGGTAGTGATGTAATTATTTGAGTTTATTTCTCCCAAACGATAAAAACAGAAACAATGAAACAAATTTTTCTGAACAATGGATGGAGGGAATATGTACTACTAAGTCCTTTAACAAATTACTACTAAATTTGCCCATTCAGTCCTAATTATTCACATAAAGTATAAAAAATAATTCGCCGATATTTCACGGCCGCAATAAAAATGGTTGTAATAGATGTAATTTATGTGGTGTGCTCATAATAGAATTACTTCACTTTCTATGATATTTCTTATTGTTCGGGTTATTGTTACAGTACTTGCCAGTTTTACCTCTTTAGTTATTTTTTTTAGAAGGGAGGTGAGCCGAATCTTTCCGTAGCATTGAATAAGGAGTCGTTATCTCAATTAGTTTACTGTGCCACCATTCAGTATTTTGAAAATACGGGCGATTCAATCTGAAAAGCAGTTATTATTCTAATTAGTAAGACCAATACCCACTTTCCTTCCACAATTTTCTATACTCAAGCCGGATCAAATTACTCGATACGCGGAATAAGGATCTCCACAGTTTAAGTCAAAATATAACTAGTATTCAGCACAAGATTGTAGTGGCAGCAATCATTACAGTACCACAATGCATACGTGTTTCATATTCACACAACATATCTAGCTAGGTAAATGACGGATAGAAACGTACCTTAGTATTTGTATTTGGTATGCTGTTACATTATCTTTACCCCATAAACATAAATAAATGTAGTTTTATAAGAATCAATATGAGATTTAGATCGCTTGTATCACGAAATGTGATATTAATGATTTAATGGGCATATTTCAGGTAGACTATGACAGCAACTCTTAAGTAATCAATTTAAATAGTCAAGTGCATAAACTACCGTATAGAATAGAACAAATAATTAATTATAATTGTTAAAAAAATCGATTTAGAGAATGAATTTCAAGTTTGTGAGACTGCAGAAAGCGTTTACATTGTTTTTGTCGAGGAGTCCGTCTGTGTTGCTGGATAAGTGTTAACTGATTTTTTGCAAGTAAACTCCAGTAACGATAAAAATCTAACCTACAGCTTCCCAATTTCCAGCTAATTATTCGGTATTCGTTGCCCGACTTGAACATTAAACCGTACGTCTCTCAGGCACGGATAATGGTGATAAGTAATGATCGAGGTAATGGAAGTAGCTGTTTCCAACTACGCTGAACGGAGGTTAATGGCGCTCAGAGCGTAAACAACAACTTTAATCATCCCGTGCAGTCGTGAAACCTCACGGTTATCATGTTTTTGATCTTGATTAGACTGCCAAGTTTATAGAGCCTCGTATACAATAGCGATCATAATAGTAGAGCTCAATTACTACCATCTTATCCCGGATATTTAAACTGAATCTGGAATTCATATAAGATGAATGCTCATCACACCAATGACGTCTAACACACAGCAAGAAAAAAGGAAAGCTTTACATTGCATTCACCACCCCTTTACATACATCATTTTCGACAAAAGGAATAAAGAAAAACTCTTAAATGGCAGTTAACTTCTCTTTCACTTAGCAAGCTGACGGTGAGTATTGCAACTAGAGCGGTGTGGTTTTTCAATCAGTATAATCTATTCTGCCCTACAGGCCTAGTTCGAGTGGACGAAGGGATGGTTTTCGGTAAGGGCCCATGACCACCTCACACCCATTCTGGACAAATGATTTCCTCAATAACGATTTCGGTTTGTTACAGTAATGAATATCAGAGGAAATTGAAATGAATGGTATTCATCTTCGGAGTAACAAGCAGCATTATAACATACTTTCGCTATAAGAAATGTGAATATTAATAACTCAGATAATAATGGAATGAATATGACTCTTTTTGCTTATTTTGAGTTGAAGAATTGTTGTTAGAATTATATATACAGTATATATATAATTTTACCGACCATTAAATAGCGCATACAGACATACTAACATATGTGAAAATGGTTTCTAGCTATACTGAGAGAAAAAATTTAAGTGAAGCCAATTTGTTATTATTACTTACGAAGGAATAATATCAGCATTAGGATTTTAACAAATATCTTACCGATTGTCAAGATCTTACTTCTATGCACATAAACCGTCACGTAGTATTTCAAATTTTATAATACTTTCGCTTATAAGAATATACTTTCCCAAGATTAACTTGGCGTGTCACTCGAGTAAGAATGAGAAAAACAAGGAACTGCGTGAACGGCCTAATATATTTCTTTCTCTCAGTGTATTAATGTAATGTAACAAACGGAAAGATTACAATAATGATGAAAATTGCGTTAACGTAGATAAGGTGTCTGTGAAAAAGAAACACTAATCGCTTATCGAATACAAAATCAGCGTTTCCCGGTGCTCTCTGTTGTTGGGGCACATCATACAACTCCAAATCATATTTTTTATGTCACACCTTTATTCTATGACTACCTTGTAGTTGCAAGAATTTGTTGAATTACAGTAAACCTACACCCATTTTTTTTTAATCAGCACGTATAGCTATATCGAAGAGTAGCCAGCTATAAAATCTTAAGTTTTACAAAATTTTGGCTCACGAACGAAAGAAAAAAAGAAAAAAATCAAGAATTAATCAGTCCACTAAACAAGCAGTTGGACAGTTTTAGCGACTGATATCTTTTAGACTGATTAATAATGTATTCCTATTTATTTCATACTCTTTAAAACGAGCTTGTTTATATTCCACACACGTAGTTTACAGCTTTGTTGAAAAATTGGTTCCAGTTTCTTAGTTTTTGATAACGCACAAACAAAACGAGAATATACCGTTTTGAAGTCCATTGAAGAATGTAAAACATTCTAAGTCAACGAGGAAAGGAAAAATAAATGTGTATGAAATTAAGTATTTCTCAAATAACTTAAATGTGGCAAGGATTTTGTAATAATTTTTAATCCTGATAAATCTATCATGGAGTACCTTCGCTGACCCCATCATCATGTAACTACAGTACAGTTTACACGGAAAAATTCAGTTCTCACGACAGTTAATAGATTTCTCAGACTTTCATTGCGTTGGTATAGTACTACTTTTTCCCGCAAAGTGACAAAAGCTGTAAGAAAACACAGTTACGTACTGATAACGAAAAGTGAGTATATCCCCACTTTTTGTAATCATAGTTACAAGCAGCTGCGCGTCTTCCTTCTCAATTCTAATACTACGCTGTTATCAAATTTGCTAACGCAGCTTTCAAGTAAAGTTAGAAAAACACGAACTGTCAATCTTTTAGAATAAGGCATCAAGATACTCAGATTCGAGGATATTTCCCAACCTGGAGATGCGATGAAATGTCAGAGGGGGGCGCGGGGTGCGAGGTAACTTCGCCGTCCATGTGGAGTTGTAGACAATACCCTAGCTTACACATTCGCAAGTGATACATCTCATTCACCACCTCTTATAATTGAAAACCTTTATTCTAACCTCACATAGCCTACTTACTGAGTTTCCACTAAAATGTCATTGTCAGTACCGAAAAGTAGACTTTTACGTTATCAACAATAAAATTGTGGTGGAGGTGATGGAGGCGTAGGAAGTTTTCTTTTGACGGAAGACGGGTGTTTATGATAAGGATTATGGAAGAGGATTTTTCGTTACCATTCTCGTTTCGTTGGAGTTGAAAATGAATGATTATAGTAAGTACGTAGGAACGCCAGCAGGTATGTTTCAAAATACAAATTAGATGATAAATAGGTGTGGCATCATTGGCCAGAAGACTCACATGGGTACTTCGGTTGCCAGAGATAATTTCGTTTTGCCCCGAATCCATCTCTGTCGTGTCTACCCTATCCTAAACCACTAATTTTGCCGCCGGGTAAGGGGAATGCGAACCACTGGTGGTAACCGTAAGCTGCGGTGGGCAGAGTGAGTGCGGTGGGCTGCAGCCGCAGCTGTCCCTATTTTGGCGTCAGCGGTGGCCCACTCTGTGAGAGCTCTCGTCAGCAGAGTGGACCGATAGCCAACGCCGATTGAGGTCAGGCTCGGATCGCACGATCACATCTGGACAGACGCGTCACGGTTTGCAACGTGAAAGCGTCCTTACAGTCGATAGAAGCTACAATGATGTCTGTATTAATTTGTTGTTGCAGAAGTTGTACTCTGAATCAGGGTGCTTGTTGAAAATAAGATCAAAATTAAAAGTTATTTTCAGGACCAGCTTGACGACTGGAGCAATCTGGACCCTCCGCCAGACTATCCATGGCAATTACTTTCATATCGAAATGGAGACGATAGCCAGTTTCCAGGCGCGTTGTCCTATTGCGATGGCAGCTCTTTCACTCGACAGAAAATCTTTTAAACAGTATATTTATCATGAGATAAAACAAATTATGAACTATTTGTGCGAATCTGAAAAAAAAATAGAAATGTATTTCTATATGAGCAGAAAGTTCAACAATAAAAAGGGGCATCTTGTTATTCTTAACCATGAGTAGTGAAGAAAGGTGGCACTTACACCAAGCCGAGCAAAAGAGAAATTGGACGAAGCACTTTCTCTTATACAGGTAACGACCGGCGATGTTTGTGCTAGTGATTAGGGCATGAAATGTCTAACAAACAACATCAAGACGGCGAATCTGCCATACGTCGACACAACGGGGCTATTGGAAACTTTACTTCGACAGGGATTTTCCCAAGAGTGACTTGCGACGTGTACTACCAGCTTGGATTTAGGTAAGATCTAAAATAGCCAAAGGCAGGTCATATCAGCGGCTTCAAGTTTGTCACGAGAAATGCAGTTGAACGCGTGAGAAACAAAGATGAAATAGCTCCAGAAGGTTAATATGGCTGTTCGCCCTTCATCATTGCACATAGATAATAGACAACTTGGTCGTTAACTTCAGTGTGGTCAACGTCACTGTGAAAAAAAACTAAATTAATAATGCCAATAGTTGCCAGCTATTATATAGTGGCATTATTATATACTACAATATATCAATACTACATCTTACAAAGCTAGGAGCTTAATCTGAAGCGATTAAAGTTATCTTCTAAAATATTTAATAATATAGGTTTAATTACATTGCGATGGAGTGCACGCTCCGGTGGCAATTTCCCTATTCACCCATCTTCCCCCCTTTCCTGCACCCATCTACATTTGCCCTCTGCAAATTTTAGCTTTAAATTCTTTCAACGTTTTTGGTAAATTATTCATCATTTCTCTTGACAACTTTTTCCAACCCCTGACACCCTTACCCATAGAAAAACGATCTAGTTCACTTTTGAAATACAATTCAGTTTTTATTGTATTGGTTCAGTGCCTATAAATCTGGGCATTACATGAATAGATTTACTAGTAATGGCTGTAACATTCTGCGCGACAGTCCAGAAATAAAAGAGCTTAACGAGGACTCCGCATCCTTTTACTTCGTCTATTAAAGTCATGTTTACGTAAATAATAACGGCTGTGGCCTGATGACAAACCCTCTTTCCTATATCCACCTCTTTTTACTATTACGCGACTGTAATTTAGGTGAATACTGCAGTGGTACCGGGTTTCAGTCCACTGTAAGACTAAAATGTCTGACAGTCATACTTCTTTTTATTTTCACAGGCAAGATTTAATATTTACCTCAGTTAACAACATCGACGGCAGAAAACATGCATCTAATCCGTCAAATCAGTTCAATTCAACCAAATTCGTGATTCGTTGGATTAATATCCACGCTGCCGGTCCTGGTAACGTAGGAGTTACAAAGGGTCACTGCTTAGAGGCCATACGGGGCATGGATGGATTTAACTCGGTTTGGATTCATCTTGTGTCGCATCTGTTGTGAGATACATTATTAATACGAAAAAGAAGATTAACGCTGTCTGAATGGTTTACTAGCACGAACGAGTCGAAGCAGCCTGGGCAATACGGTTGCTTTCACAGAGTGAAACTGGTGTCTCCTGCTCCATGTTAAGGAGAAACTAGAGAATACAAACTGCCAGTTGCGTTTTCCACTATTGCAGTAAATTTTGATGTGACTTTATCCTGAAGCAGTCACCCGTTATAAGGGATTCTTGTAAAAGAAGAAAGGAGGACTGTGTTCACCATTCTAAACAATATGTACTATTCTTCTGGAAATTATTATCACGTTCGCATACAACTGTGCCAAATCATTGCGAACATCTGCGTCTGCGTACAAAAGTGCCTCAAAAAGTATAGTAATTCCATGGACACTGGTGCTATGGTCATACTATCATAATTTTTAACGAAAAACAAATTTATTAGAAAACTTTCAAGTTTCTCGGCAGTAAAATAATAGTTTACGCAAGTCCATAAAAGTGAAATTTAAGACAGGATATAAATGAAGGAAAAAACACTATGGATGGTTCGAGAGCTAGTCTCATTAAAAGGTTTTAAGTTACACAAACCGAAATTTCAGTTTTCCAGATTGTAGGAAACTTGGAAGTTCCATTTAATAAGTACAACTGAATGCCAATATTGAGAAAAACTTAAAAATAAATCAAAAGTTGAGGGAGACTTCTAGAAACAATAGGTTTAATAAAGGGAGAGTAACAGGAAACATATTCAGATCAAATCTCCATACCTTCCCAGGAACTCAATTTCCTGCAAATCGGGCCATCATTGTTCGAATATGAAGTTCACAAAACGCTTATACAAAAGAACGGTGCAAAGGCGTAACACCAGAATTGGCCAGGATGATTAAGGATAATAATGAAGTTTAAAGAAATCCATTAGTACTGTAATTACTAACATCTTTAAGCACAGAAAGAGAGAAACATTTGATAGAGGGAGGAGAGAACAGTATGTGAGATAACCTTCTTCCTGGATTAATGTTAACTCTCAGCGGTTATTTTTGACAGTTTGATTTACATTTGAAGTACTGGTTGAGAATGGCTTTGAAACAAGTACTTTATGTGAAACGACTAAGAAATTTAAATTAATAGTTGCATATATTTTATTGAGGAAAGTTTCAATGTAAGACACCATGTTAGTGCGATAAATAAATGAAATGTTTAATATAAGGAGAAGTTCGATGTTGTAAATTCAATTTCAATGAAACTTAATTCAATTTAATTAAAAGCTTCTTCCTGCTTATCACAGAAGTGCAGCGTTTGAGTTTTCCTTAAGAACACTGAAAATACGAAACGTCAGTTAAGCAACTATTCCGGAATACGAACGAGTAAGTGTAGTAAGTTTGTATAATCAACGAAATGCAATGTAATGTAAGGAAATTCTGGATTGAATTGAAACACTAAGCCTTTCGGCGTATAGGTGGTCAATTGTAATTGCTGTGCGCTTTCTCAATGCCATTTTTGATATAGGTTAACTTTCTAATTCGGATAGCAGCTTGTAGCTTGGATACATCTCTACCATAATCTTCAAAACTTTCTCGTAAACTGTTTTGTACAATGTTATGAAAAACCATTCAGAGAGTTGGAAGTAGATCAATGTTTTCCGATCAATAATAGTTACTAGTAATCGAAATGCCATATGTGACGGTGGAAAAAGATAACATTGATGTATATGAACCACAGTCCAAGTAGAAAGTCGTATTAATAGTACAAAACTTTATGTAAAATATCTAATATTTACCTCAGGCGAATATCACTAAACGGATAATTTATTTTATCACCTACAAAGAAGATTCAGATATTGATCCCACATTATCACACAAACGTTGGCAAGTTACATCTCATAATTCAAAACCAGACCATAGACTGAATATTTATGATCAAGAAAGCTACTTATCAAATCATATAAATTTAAAAATCGACTGTAATTTGGAAAACTAACACAATAACTACATTTGATTCCACCCCCTCCCATTATTATCCTCATGCGCTGAATATCTAAAACATTTCCCATTAATTAAGGTTATTTGCTTGTAACACAACTGATAATCACACCTCTGGAATCTCAGAACTATTACACCTATTAAAGAGAGCCAGACAAACCTGTCAGGAAAATACATTGAAGATCGAAGTTATGATCCTCTGCACAATAGTTTCATAAAACATTTGTCATGTGAAAATATTTTAATGTGGAGAAGAAGTGACAACGTAGCGCAATTGCGTGAACATGCCCCACAGAGCTATAGCACCATTAACACAAATGCCAGCCCTTGATGCGAGAGCTATAGCGAGCGTGCTTCACCGAGAAGCACACTAGATGCGTTAGGTGCCAATATCATGTGCGCTGGTACGACCGCACAGCACAGAAGGGATCCGATTTGTGGGAATAAATATCTCACGCTCTTTGTCAGGCTGACATACTTCCAAACAGTTGTCATATTTTATCAACATCGCACACAAAATTAATTAATCACGTGAAGCTAATTTACGTAGTAACTGATGGCGTAACCAGGTTTTATAATGAAAACTTGCTTCGCCCGGCATGCATTGCAAATCCATATTTTCTATCTTAAGTGGATACTAATATACAAAAAAGAGACATTTAAATGTACAAAATAAATGAAATACATACAATGATTTTTATGCATTAAATTAAAATTGAAAAATTTGATCTTAGTTCTTTAGAATATACAATATTTTTCGTCTACTGCGAAAGCAAAGTACTCAGCATTGTTCCTTTATTCCTTTTGATCGGATTATAGTAAACATTTTCCAACAGCATCCACATTGCAGATTTTCCTATTGTAGCAAAAAAAAAAAACCGGAAAAGTTGCTTTTTTTTTAATATAGGGGGAACGGGAAGAGCGGCTGTTTTGTAAACTAAATGATCGTATAAAAACTATGTAGATTTATAATTTTCAAGTTAGTATTTCTTAGTCAAAAACTATCCTGTCGGAATATGTCCAACGCCGTTAGACAGGAAATGTTATGCGCTCTAAGCATATCTACTTTGGCTGATTTTTCTACTGTTTTCAAGATATTTGAAGAAGAAAAAACTGAGTAGTTTCAAGCGTATATTTTGCTGTAGGTAGAGTGGTGGGGTTTTTTAAACAAATGTAGACCGTATTTTCCTCTTTATTTGAAGTACACGTGTGCAAAGTACCATCCAAATAGGATACAAACTATATGTTTGTATAGAGAACATTGGCAAAAATTAATGGTGGTTAGGAGGGCGAAGGGTTGGATTTTTTTGCAAACCAAATGTAGACAGTATTTTCTCTTTTTTTAAAGCAGAAAAGCTAACTTAGTCCACAATCCGAAGGTTTGTGGGATCCTGCCAAAGGGAGCACACTAAGCAATTGATCATCTACACTCTTAATAATTCCTGCTTCCACCGGTATTTGAAACCCGGACCGAGCAAAGAAATTTGAGCTACCAGACCGCTTTGTTTAAAGCATACGTGTACAAAGTACTAACACAATCGGATAACTACTGTAAGTTTATATGAGCAATGTTGGCATAAATTAAGGATGGAGGTGAAGGAGGAGAGGAGTTAGGTTTTCGTAAACCATACGTAGACAGTATTTTTCTATTAGGTTTAAATAATACAATGTGCATAGTGCATCGGATGCAAAATATGAGTTTGTGTAAAGAACATTGGGAAAAATTAATGAAGCTAAAGGGGGAGAAGAGTTGGATTTTTGTAAACCAAATATAGACAGTTTATTTCTGTTTTAAACTAAAAAAATACGTAAGTCCACAACCAACAAGTTGGTTAGATAGTTCTGTAGGAGGTGTACTAAGCCATTGTGTCAGAGGCAGGACCTGTAGAAGTATGAGCTACCAGGCCGCTGTATTTGGAAGTATACGTGTGAAAAGTACTACCGAAATTGGATAAAAACTATGAACTTGTATCAACAACGTTAAAAAAAATAAGTTGAGGGGGGGGGGAAAAGGAGCAGAGGGATTACGTTTTTATAAACGAAACGTAAACAGTATTACACTAATATTTGTTCTAAAGTATACGTAGGCAAGGTTCCATCAAAATCGGATAAAAACTGTTTGTATAAGGAACATTGGAAAGATGAAGGGGGGTAAAGTTTAAGGGGTTAGGTTCTTGCCAACCACATGTAGACAATATTTTTCTCTTTACTTTAAAGTATACTTATGCATAGTCCCATCGATATCAGAAGAAAAACTGTGGGTTCGTATTAGTAACATAAAATTAAGGAGGTGTGTAAAGGGGTAAAGGAGGAAAGGGACTGGATTTTTGCAAACCAAAAGTAAACAGTATTTTTCTCTTTGTTTTGAAGTAAAAAACTAACTTAGTCCACAACTCGCAGGTTAGTAGGATTCTTCCGAAGGCGGCATACTAAACTATTGTGTCAGAGGAAAGATGGCCAGTTCCGTTCCTATGGGATCTGCCACTTAATGTAGAATTCAAACCACAGAACGTCTCGGCGTAGTTCATATGATCAAACACAACTCTTAATCGGAGATGTAACCGAAAATGTACAACTAGCTTTAAAACATCAGTGAGGCCACAACATACAATAAAAGACTGAAACTTTTTACACTTAGTCTTATGCTACCTCCCTTCTATGAAATATTACACTGACCCTATCTGAGTAAATGGCACTTGGACAGTCACGTCCAATATTTTTTGATCTCTCCTGATAGAGGCGCCTGTTTCAGCAAAATTATAAGATATATCGTACTCATTCGTTTCCACCGTTAAATCATATATATTATTTCTATAAGGTATTTTTTTGTCACAAGCCTATATCATCCTTCATACTTAACCGAAATCAATGAATGAGGTGTCACTTTAAAGCTTATGGTCTCCACTTTGGTTAAATCGTATTTTAAGCAAGAAAGTTTTCGGAATCCGACCCTTAAAGGGAAAAAATGTAAATTTTTCTAAAATGCTGTTTTCTGTGTTACGAGTCAGTTATCTCCCTGGATACCTATCTGAAACCGTTTTATGAAGTATCGTTTTAAAGATTAAGATCTCCGCTTTAGTGACGTCATATATTAAGCCAGAAAGTTTTCGGAATTTGACCCTTAAAGGGCAAAAGTATCAATATTTTTGCAATGCGTTTTTGTGTCACGTGCGATTTATCTCCCTTAATATCTAACCGATATAGATAAATGAGGTATCATATTAAATAATAAGGTCTCCGCCATGGTAACATTATATTTTAAGAAAGGAATTTTTCGTAATTCGACCCTTATAGGGCAAAAATGTCACTTTTTCTAAAAAGCGTTTTTTGTATCTCAAGCCATTTATCTCCCTAGATATCTAACCAAAATCGATAAATGTGGTAGGATTATGAGGAGTAATGTCTCAGCTTTTTGACATCATATTTTAAGAAAGAATGTGTTTGGAATTCAGCCCTTAAAGAAAAAAGTATAAATTTTTCTATTACCGATTTTTGTGTCACGGGCGATTTATCTCCCTTGATATCTAACCGATATAGATAAATGAGGTATAATATTAAAGAATAAGGTCTCCGCCGTGGTAACATTATATTTTAAGAAAGGAATTTTTCGTAATTCGATTCATAAAAGGCAAAAATGTCGATTTTTTCTAAAATCCGTTTTTTTTTTTTGTGTCTCGAGCCACTTATCTCCCTTGATATCTATCCAAAATCGATAAATCAAGTACGATTGTGAGGAATAATGTCTCAGCTTTCTGACATCATATTTTAAGAAAGAACTGTTAGGAATTCAACTATTAAAGGGAAAAAGTATAAATTGTTCGACAACATATTTTTGTGTCACGAGCCTTATATTCCCCTTGATATCTAATCGATATAGATAAATGATATATCGTATTAAAGACTAAGGTTTCCGCCGTGGTAACATTATATTCTAAGAAAGGAATTTTTCGTAATTCTAACCCATAAAGATCAAAAATGTCAATATTTCTAAACTACGTTTTTTTGTGTTTCGAGCCATTTATCTCCCTGGATTTCTAACCAAAATCGATAAATGAAGTAGGAGTATGAAGAGTAATGACTGAACTTGGTGACATTATATTCAACCTCATTATTCATCGCATTTTATTCGCGAAATTTTCGCACGGGTCGTCTAGTGTATATAAATATCTCTCCTAGTACAAACAGATTTTATATCTTAATTTTTATTTTGGAAGCAGTAAACAGTTATAAAAATTTCTATATAAATATACCTTAAACCTCCAAATAAATAAAAGGCTGCACAAATATTCATAAATATTTGGCATGGCAATCTAAAAGTCATCCATGAAAATTTCACCTATGTATTTCTTATAGCTGTTGATAAAATTGTTCATACATACTAAAAAACTGACATCTGAGATAGTATAGAAAGATTTTTTTTACTTGAATTTGTTATATTTGGAAACGACAGATAAAAAAATACTTTTAAAAATAATTCCAATTGAATTAAAAGTCTAAAAATTTTACACAATATAGAAAAATTACAAAATAATCAGAAACATAATTTTCAAAAATAAATTTTTTTTTTTTGAGCTCTGATCGGTTACATCCCCCTTAAAAATTCCTGCTCCTCCGGGATTTGAATTTTGACCGGAGACAAAAGCTTTTGAAAGTAACGCCATAACCACTGAGCTATCAGACCGCCTTGATTGGAAGTATACGTGTGCTAAATACTATCAAAACCGGATAATAGCTGTGGGCTTGTATGAACAACGTTGATAAAAACTTAGGAGAGGGGAAAAGGAGGAGAGTGGGAAAGGAAGAGAGGTGTAGGTTTTTGTAAACTAAAACTTAAACAGTATTTTTCTATTTATTTTAAAGTATTCGTGTGCTAAGTTCCATCAAAATTGGATAAAAAAAGATGTGTTTGTATTAAGAACGTTGACAAAAATTAATGGGGTTTGGTAAAGGTGGGAAGTGTGGGTTTTTGGAAACCAAATGTAGAAAACATTTTTCTCTTTGTTTTAAAGTATATTTGTGCAAAGCGTGTCCGGACAAAACCGCGAAGTGACAAAACCGCGAGGACAAAACCGCGCAGACAGAACCGCGAACGGACAAAACCGCGAACGGACAAAACAGCGAAACGGACAAAACCGTGAAACGGACAAATCTACGAGTTATCCCCTCACTGTTTGATCTCTTATGTTCCAAAATATTATCCTAACGCAGTTTACTGTTTGATCTCTTATGCTCCAAAATATTACCCTAACGCAGTTTTTAAACGATTTGGGGATCGCAGCTAGGGTTACGTTATTATGGAGTACGGTACTGTAATTTATTTTGTGTATATGTAATTTATAATCTACGAGTTATCCCCTCACTGTTTGATCTCTTATGCATCAAAATATTATCCTAACGCAGTTTTAAATGATTTGTGGATCGCAGCTAGGGTTACTTTATTATGGAGTACTGTAACTCATTTTGTGTATATGTAATTTATAATCTACAAGTTATTCCCTCACTCTTTGATCTCTTATGCACCAAAATATTATTCTGTCAAGCGTCATCACTTCGCATTTGACGATTTTGTTTTGAGCTTAATAAAGAATTAGACCCGACGCGCGGTGGGAATGCAGCTTAATGGGGCTTCTGTATACCTGAGAAGAGTGACAATGGCCTTCACAATGGAGTGAGTGGGAAGACCCGCTTATCTCCGGTAGTTTCGGCCTAACTGACCCTTCTCAAGTCGAGCGAACAATTTGCCTGGACGATATTTTGTTGCCGTCGCAGGAGAAATCCCCGCATGCAAATGGAAAATTCGGCAGCCAAAGTCAAAACCCGGAGACGTTCGGGCATTTCCGAGGCAAGGCCGGTATGGCAGATCCAAGCATTCTGTGGTGGTCAGTTAACCGAAGAGATTGTGTATCTTCCTGAATAATGGCTCTCGTGTTTGTAAAAAATAACAAAGGGGGAAATCACCTCGTTTATAAAGGATATACATTTGGGCAAGAAAGGAAAGAAGTAAATCTCGACCGTCTTCCAAAATATTGGCGATGCACCAGTTATGACAGTACAAGATGCCCAGCAAGAGTTACATTGGAAAATCAATCAAACGTTGCAGAAACGAATGGATTACACAATCATTCTGCTAAACCAGCGAAAAGTGTATTCGCGGTTTTGTCCTTTCGCGGTTTTGTCCTTTCGCGGTTTTGTCCGTTCGCTGTTTTGTCCGTCGCGGTTTTGTCCGTTCGCGGTTTTGTCCGTCGCGGTTTTGTCCGTCGCGGTTTTGCCCTAGAACCGTGCAAAGTTCCATCGATTTAGGATGAAAACTGTGGGTATGTAAAATGAAAGGAGAGGGGTGTAAAGTGGGAAAGTATTTGTGGTTTTTTTTTAAACCAAATGTGGACAGTATTTTCTTTTTTTTAAGTATTCCTAGGTAAAGTTCTATAAAAATCGGATAAAAATTGTGAGTTTGTATACGAACATTGGCAAAAATTAAGGCAGGGAGGGAAAAGGAAAAGAGGGGTTGGGTTTCTTCAAACCACTTGCGACCAGCATGTTTCTCTTTGTATTATAATATAAATGTGGACAATTATATCGAAATCGGGCAAAAGCTATGGCTTTGTACGAAGAACATTTGAAACAATTTAGGGGTGTTTAGGCGTAGAAGGGGTGGGTGTTTTTGGATTTTTTGTCAGAAAGTTATGCAGGCGTGCACACAATAACTCACTAGACTTTCATAGTAATCTGATGAATGACATAGAAACGCATAGAAGACGAAAAAACCAACCAACAAACATTAATTAATTGTATTAGATATACAGGCCGATAAAGTCTTTGACTTTCCATTGTGGTGTATGATGTATTATTGGTAAATTATATGAGTAAGCTGTTTTGATAAAATGAGAAAATGTATGTCTTGTTTTTATCAGTAATGTATTGTTTTGCGAAAACTGATTGTACGTTCGGGAATTGCCGGATCTTTTTTTCATTTTTTCAATATATAAATCTTCGAATGTTATAACGTCTTTGTCACGTTGGTGGCTGCGAAAAAGAGAAAAATCAAACTTTTCTTTGAGGAGAAGCCGTTAGAGCGAGAGAGCAGAAAGCTATTTCTTCGGTTGGTTGATTTCGACGAAAGTTACTAGAAACTGAAGAGAAAAAACTTTTGAATGAAAATTTGGAAACGATGTGTATTGCAGTCGAAATAGAAGGAAAGTGACTTGTTCATCAGTCACAACTTCATTTTGCACCTAGTACTGAGCTACTAAACGGATCGGCAGTTTATTTTACATGCCAAAGAGTAACGAACAGAGATGGATGTTTTTGGAGTAAAGTTTTGTGTAAGTATTGTTTGCAAGCACTGTTACAATTCGTTTTCTTGTTTGTTGATGATAAAGAAGAATGAAGAATTATTTTCTCATTTGTGTGCGGAATTAAATAATTCTACCAGTTTATATACTTTATCCATCGCCTACAGCAAACTCGATACATTTTTGCCGCAGGAAAGTAATTGGCGACAACAGACAAGGTACGATGTGTACAAAAACTCAGTTTAAATTCATATATTTTTGAATTAAAACATTCTTTAATACACTTTGACCTCTTTTTCGTGTTTAATTTAGAGAAATTATGAACAGCGTGTGACTTAAAGCAGGCTTGGTTCACTACATTCCGCTGCTTTTCCTTGGAAGGGTATTACGAACAAAGTAGTGGACGGATGACCATGCTGCACCCACACGTGATCAAGATCAAGCGTCGAGTCTCAACCAAATCATTTTCCTTCCTTCCTCGTTTTATGATGCAGCAGGCGATCCCTACATGAAGCACCCATTTTGACAACACAAATATACATTGTCATTTTTGAATGATAACTTCTATGGCGGTGTCTAGGTTGAATAGTTAACTCGCTGCGTCGAGTCGCACTGGGGCGAACACGCCACTATGACTCATGTCAGCACGCTGAGTGCAGGGAATGACGAATGCACTTGATGGTATTCTAGGGGCAAACTACCAGATAATTATACACAACAACGGGATAATGACTGACGATGCAGGAACGCAATGAAATTAGTTCTCAGCGTTTGGGGCGCAAAAAATAACTTTCAAATATGTTTCACATGTGTTGTTATAGTATGTAGTTTACTAGATGACATGTGGGTTTTGATATTGCGCGTTTTGTATATGAAGATATCTTTCTGTACGAAATGTAGGCCTATGTGTTACCACTTTAACACTGTTGTTTTGTATGATGAGCGCTAAGAATTATACTCGCGATACAACGTAACACAAAAACTGAACAGCGAGACTGTACTTGCGGCTGATAAATTTTAGAAAAATGCTACTTATAAGCATAGCTGATAAAAAAAAGCTATACAATGTTTTGTGCCTATGTCTAGAGAACCACTGAACAAATTTTTTATGCGGCTTTATGTAGTGCTGTTCTCTTGAAACGCTTATATTTACTGTGAATTATTTCCTCTGAAAACTTATAGTAACGAGTTTAGTTACCCAAACAGATAAAAAATTTGGTAACAATACAATATGGTGAAGAAATGGAGCGCAACAATTTCTACAAAAACCTCCGTGTAGCATACATGTGTCTATTGACACATTACTTGCAACATGCATTTCTGCGACTTAAATCGGAGACTTGTAATTTGACAGAAAGGAAAATGCCATCCGTCAGCCGGTGCCTAGTGATTATGTTATTTCGCCAATCCGTTTAAGATCTCACTTCTGCATGCAAAAACAAACGGTAAACGCATAGTGGCACAGACAAACTATTTCTGCGTTTCAATCTGTGATTCGTTAATGAAAAATGTTTGCTTATTACTATCCAGACTAATTAAACTTACGAGACGACATACGTGTTGTACATTTCCTGACCGTCGCGTCGGTCAGTGCGTATTAGCAGAACTTAGTAACGGCATTCTTTCTACTCTGAACACTAGGTACAGAGAGCTAGAGGGACGCCTGCTTGAGGGACCCCGCGGGCGCTGTGGCACTCAATCTGAAGTGTAATACCTGCGGCGCGCTAGGCGGCTGCACTGGTGAAGAAGAGGTTCAGCTCTCTAGGGGTCTTCTAACACATGATATAGAATGATAGGTCTACTTTAACAAACTTAGGATTAGTTAGCAGATTAAGAACGTAAGAAATAAAGAGAACAACAAAGTTTACAGAGTATCAAGCATTTAATTGAGCATCTATAAAAAAATACAGATAGGAACTGACGGAGGATTGCATCAAAAGATTGAAAAGACTGATGTAATAATAATATAGGCCCTGATGATACTGTATGTAGGTAAATATCCATGTTTCCATTTATCGCTTTCTGATCAAAAAATAATAATAATTACAAAAGCACTGACAAAATGTAGAAAAGAAGTTTGATAAGCATGTAGAAAAATGAATTCCAACATTGTTAGAAATGCTTAAAAATCAATGAAGTAACAGAGTTTCGTCTGAAAAACTTGAAAATTCTACATCTGCGCAACTGAGTTGCTAAGAGTACCGAATTCCCAGCATTTGATGCTACCGTAATCTGTGCCGAACTAGGAGCCTAGTACTGGTATAGAGCGCTGAATGGAGCCCAGATATTCCATTTAAGAAGCACAAGCCAAGTGACAAACATGGGCTGAGTGCCGAGAAAAGTCTGTAATTGCGCAATGCATTGCAACCATGCTGGCAAAAAGTCAAAGGCAATACATTGAAACAGATTATAATGATGTATAGTTATAATTCTTTTATTGGCAAGGAAGCAGTATATAGTCGTATATAAAATTTCAAATATTGCTCTAAGAAGTTTTCGAAGTAATATTTGAGGAATGTTTGTTACATCGCCGTAAGGACAAACAAACCGGATGCAACTAGAGAAGGAAATGATTTCCGTTACTAAGGTAGTAAAATAACATCAGATGGGCGAAGCAGGAATCAATTTAAAAGCAAGAATAACACTGGGGAAAATAGCTTTAAAAAAAAAATATTGATCTAGGACTCAGAAAAAGAAATTAATACTCTATGTGTAGCGCACAGCACTTTGTGGTAGTGAAGCACGGAATTTAGAAATACCAGAAAACAGGGAAATTGAAGTATTTGAAATGTGGTGCTATAGAAGGCTGCTGAAAATGAAGTGGACAGATGGAAGTACGAAATGAGCGTGTATTTATTTTAAGATCTGCGCGATTGGTTAATTTGTTAGTGGAGGGAACAGTAGAAGGTAAGAACTGTATAGGCAGACATAGACTAGGATATATGAATCAGATAATTAAGGACGTAGGTTGTAAGGGGTAGAGTCATGCAAACGTTGTCTAGGCTCACTCGGTTTGTCACTAGCAGCACGACCTCTGCCGGCTAAATGCCGGAAATAGAGTGCAGAGGACCGAGCCTGGACGTGAGCTCGAGCCGGACAATATTATTCGCGTGCTACGTGGGGACGAAGCGACGCTGGTATTCAGCCGGTTCAATCGGAACAGCCACGAACTGAGTCGCAGTCTTAAAATCGCTAAATCAAAGAATGAAGTAACTGGAAAATTAAATAGTGGTAATATATGTTTTCTTCTTCTTATTTTCTACGTACCGTTGTATCATTTTATGAGATCATACTCCCGCAAACTTCTGATACTTAAGTACCGGGCACACCACTATGTTAACGAAAAGCAAAAGTCGGCAGATTGCACCACATTTCGACATTTGAGTGGTGATATACCGGCATTTGATAAAAGTAGAACAATATTTCTCCTGAAAATCTGAATGATCCTTCGATTAACAATCATTTATTAGAGTGACATCATTTATCTAATTAACGTGAGTTCAATTTTGTGCATTAATAGGTACAAATACTTACAAGATATCACATATGTCTGAAAGCCCCGTATAAATGATAATGTACTAAATGTGGATTCAGGGTATGTCTGTAACTGTAGAAAACTTATTCATTTTACGGTTTTCGTTACACTGTGTTCTGATCTCATATTTTGTAGCTTCCGTTTCATATATTTATCAAACACATACACGTAGCATTTCATGTCTTCGGCGATCCAAATGATAGAACATACACAAAATGCTGGTAATAACCACTGATATACTGTAGATTCGAAATGCCTCTGCCGTACAGTCTTGTCCAATTTTCAATGGTGAACCATCTTTGTTGCGCGGCTCGGGCGAGGAAGATACCACCCGCTATTACTGCATACCGAGCCTTCATTTGCCGCGCAGCCTCGTTTGTCCACCGCGTCCTCGTTAGACCACCGAGCCCGGGGAAGCTCCAGCGGTCACAGCTCACCCGGGTAGAGAGGACCGGTCATAGCAATAACCGAGCGAATTCGAGAGTAAGTAGACGGCAATTTGCACGACACTAGTAAGGGGTCTGTTGATATGAAGAGGCTAGCGCAAGATAGAAACATATGGATTATTGCATCAAACCAGTCGAGAGACTGATGACAGCAAAATGTATTTTAATGTAGATTAGGAGAATGCCTCGTGCTTTCGTAGTGTCTAGTAATACGAGCTCTGTACCTTGTTCTTGCTTTTGTGGTGCTTGTGCGCGACCGGGCGGTGCGTCGCCGGCTGTGGCTGCTGCTGCGAAGTGGAAGGCCTGCGAGGCTGCTGGTGATGGTTGTTGTGGTGCTGCTGCTGCTGCGGCAGTGGTGCCTGCTGCTGCTGGGGGTGCAGGTGGTAGCGCAGGCAGTGGCTGGTGCAGGCGGCCGAGGACGGGCCGGGCTGCGGGGGCGACGGCGGCGCGGGCGCCGTGCAGAGTGGCGGCGGCGAGGGCGGCTGGCTGCTGGCGCACAGCTTGCTGGCGTAGTAGTACATGGCCATGGCGGCGCCATCGCGTCAGCCGGCCACGCCCGCGGCCCGCATGCGGCGGCTAGCGAGGGCATGGCATCGCGGGCGCCGCCGCCGCCGCCAGGGCGCGCTCACCCGCACTCGCGCACTCACGGCTGTCTCGTGCCACTCGACGCTGCTGCCCGACACTCGATCACTACAGCGGGGCAGTCACTCCGCTGACATCACGGTCACACGCTCAACGTACTTACACACAAATACGTGCATATAAAGTAGCAAACGAGATCCTTTTAGATGATACAGTCTGGAAAATCATTACCACGTAGCCTGACGTGTAAACATTAATCACATATTTCTTTTCAGACAGTCACTGCAGTTACTACTGTCACAAGCAGGTCTCAATACGTAACTTCCAAAATATATTTATTCCGAAAATGCATACTGCGTGTAGGTGGGTACCCTCAGCGTCAGTTAAATTCTGAAACATTTGAAATACGAGCTGCAGGAATATTTTACAAAATATATCTTCTTAGGCCATACATTTCAAAAACCTTGAGATGAAAATCTGCGTTTCTCGAAAATATTACTTTTACACGTAACTTGAACCAAAAATGAAGCAAATTACCTCAAGTACTTACATAACATCTAACTAGATACGAAACTCAAATATTATCAGTAAAGACAAGTATGAAATTGATCTTTTACCTTATAAAGAAATCAGTAATAGTAAAAAGCGACGTTGGTGAGACTGAACACTGACAGTACACTGGGAGCAACGGAGAAAGCCAGAAGATAAAGAGTCATAGAGGAAAGCTGACTACGAGGCCACCATGCCAACTTCTGGTAATGGTAGCATTCATAACAGAAAAACCACGCGTTCTCTCAGGACTATTAAGTGGAGAACACGGTATCAAAACGTACTACATAAAGAAAAGTGCACCATCACAATACTGATCATTCTCTTGATTTTTTTTCGGCAGTAAAATAACGATAAAAATCGGGTAGAAAAGAACAGCTCAGATTTTTCACACTAAGAAAAAGTGAAATCTTAAAAGAGAGAAAAAGTGCTAAAGTTTTTAAGACTAAAAGCAGGAAACTTTGTGGTAGGTCATTATTAGTGAAATTATTTCCTTAGTAAAAGCTCCCATACTTGAATCTGAGATTCCGGTAGATAAGTTGCAAACAAAAAAAATACGTACTTCCTACTACACTTCTCGACAGAAACCAAAGGGAACGCATTATTTACTAGACACCAATCTGGTATATTTACTTGTTCTGAAATAACGAAAGATCTGTCCAGAAGTCAGTGATTTTTATGTTAAACAATGAAGTATCTATCAGCGACATCAAGTGCATCACAGCGTAAATACACTGCTGATTGCGAAAATTGCAACACCCAGAAGGAATTTTCTGAATCACTCCAAAATTGGAGGATGTGTATAACCGAGCAAACATAGTAAGTGATTAAGACTGAAGAGAGATGGCGGGCACTTAGGCCAGCAAAGCCCTCTCGTGTGTGTCGTGACAGGTCAATGTTACGCCACACTCAGTCGGTGCAGAGGCGTCAGACGAAGTGGAAACTTGCAAGTAAGAACTTGTTTTTTAACACATGAAAAGTGAGATTCACGTGTCGACAAGAGATATGCAGAATTTCAAATTTTCAGTGTTCGTAATCCAGGAGGATTGGCTAATTATATTTATTATACTGTTTCATATTGTACGCAGGACTATTGTTATGTAAAAGTTCTCATATTTATAACTCATAAATGTAGACTCAGACATAAAAATGAATTAATTTGAAAAATATAAACTTATGGAACAGTTAATTTAGAGTTGCACTAAAGAAAACCTGAATATTGTGTCGACAAAAGTCTGCAAGCGTTAGTGCCGGATTATAAATTGTTAAGTGTTGTAACCCCCAAAAACGAATTTAAGGTTTCAAACGAATTGTTTTATTTACTTTTTGCTCAGAAAAATATGATCAATCATAAAGAATTCATACTGAAGAAGTATGGTATTAGTAGTAATAAACAGCTCGTCCAACTAGAGAATTTCTCGACAATTTCATAAACGCAGGATTCTAAAGTAGAATTCAGTTCCGATGAATGGTTCGTCTAGTATTTACAGGCTAGTTAACTGCATGAAGCAATCTGTGGCGGGTGCCGAAGCCAAGTTGGGTTTGTTTGTTTTGGGCGAGTACTATGAATATATCATCAATTCGATGTTTGAGAGCGGTCCATTCGCTCACATTTACCGACGCGCAGAGCCCATACATAATTAGCTAGGATGCAGGCGGCGTGGTGCACCAGCTTCACGCCCCCAGCGCTGGAAAAGTTGATTAGCATCGGATTTGCCGCCTCCCTATGAATAGTGCATCGCGAGACATGGCGTCGCATTGTGTCTTCCCATACACCAAGCACACCCGCGGCGGACACACTGACAGAAATGCAGAAACTGTTTACATATGAATTCCGGGACTGCTATGCAACGATGAATATGTAAGCCAGAATTAAGAGGTTCCTTTTTCAACGGCTGCTCCTGGGGTCTGCGTGGTGTTTTCTTTGCTAATTATAAGTGCTCGAGAAACAAAGAGCGTTATCAGATGAGATAACTGCAAACATCTAATTGCTCCTAACAACTACAAAGGGGATGCACAAGTTTTAAACTGAAAGCATCTTTATACATTTCTTTTATCTCTCTTATTTTTAGAAGGTTCACAATTGTAATTTAGGGCAACGCAAATCGTCCATAACAATACAGTTAGATGTTCGCCACCAGTCATTCCCCGTCTTTAATGATCTCAATGTCAATGGAGGGACTAAGCCACAAGCAAAAAACAAAAAAAACAAAAAACAAAAAAAATATTAATATTAATAATAATTTCGTATCGTCCCTTATCTGCTGTAAAATTTGCCTTTATTAATAGCCGCCTAAGTTAACTTGGTAATACTACCAGGGAAAAGGGACAGTTTGCCGTTAAAGCAGAGGTGAAGGTCAATTTTAGGTTTTGTAAAAATTCCATCCGCGACGGGGATTGGAACCGGTGACCTTCCGTATCCCAATCACGAAGCCTGCGATTATAGAACTATTACGAAAGAACCTTAAGAAAACTGTTCAAGTCCCGTATAAGCAACTTTAAGTATTTTTATGAAACGATTTAGTGCTATTTGCAGAAATAATACTTAATCGTGTATCAAGTCTGCTAACTAAAAAACGAAATTACACATAAACATTTTTTTTAAAATAGTTGATGTACGACCAGCTCATCTCAAATATAAGTCTTAATCAGTGTGAAAATAGGCTAAATAGACTTTTAAAATGATGATTTCTGTTGTATTCCAGTTAAGAAACTATCCTTAGGTTGACTGCAAAAGACCTCACCAGATTGGAGGAAACTGATGAAGCAAAGCTAGGCAAAATATCCCTGCGCACATACGTATATTGTGAATTAAATTTTTGGAAACAGTAATTACGCACATACTGAACATTTTCAATAGAATAAGACTGTAATACCTACGCAACATATAGTAACAAAACCAATTATCTTATTTTCATCAATTAAGAACGCATTTTCAGCTGAATTTGTCCGGTATCTGAGATTTAAAACCAGAATTATTTTAGGAAATAACCAAGCAATCTAATAAATAGCATCTTTACACATATTTTTTAACTTTAATTTGCGATACAAGAGTAACGTGTCAGAAAAAGCTATAGCTATACTAAGATACGTCAAATCTGCTAAAAAAAGACTCTGTACCGTGAGGAATCTCTTAAATTTAGACACAGAATTTTTAATAAATACAAACTTTACCCTGAATCAACGTATAAGAAACTTTAGATTTTAGAGAACGAATAAAATGCTCAAATTACAAATTTTGTTGAAGTTTCCGAGAGTCCCAAATGTTCCTTTCCTGCTGGTAGTCAGGTACTGTTAATCCATATTTTATTTTTCATTTCTACATAGTTTACAGATTCCAACTGTGCTATTTTAACAAAAATCATAACCTGAATTTACATTGTTTCAAATTCAGATTTAATTTCAACAGTGTAAATTGTTATTAGATCAAATATGTTACCACCACTGTAGATTGCTCTACTATTGTTGCAATTGCTTCAGGTAACAAACACTGTACCAATCTGACAGTCATTGTTACTGTTCAGGTTATATTATAACTAAAAATGTTATCCTTACTCGTCAATAAGGACAGCATCAAACGTTAGGTTCTACAGTTCCTACTGTTATATATCTTGTCCCTCGTATTCACGTACAGCACGCAGATATAAGTCCAGTCATGACAGAAGCGGAATGTGTGACTAATCGATCATATTTTCTCCCGCATTATGAAAGAAAAGTTTTGGAGAAGGGCCTAATTCATCGTTCTCAAATATTCTGGTACACTGCTACATTTCTATTATTGTAGACCACAAGCAAATGTAATAAGACCATTTCTTTTATTAATATTTGTAAACGATCTTGGGGAAACTACAGTAGAAGTTTACTGAAACATTTTGCAAGTTGTTTACACATTCGGTGCTATCTCGACATTATTTCTGCACGATGCGATAAATAGAAAATTAATAAATCACAAAATCCCAAGGTCATGCACATAATAAACCTTGTGCATGAGTACAAATAGGTTCAATACCTTAGGTATTTTGCTGTAACAGTACAAAGTAATCGATTTATAGGTCGAAATTTATATAATTGTATGTCATTTGCAACGGAGATGGCTTAAACCATTCTCGCGCATCCCCATATGGAGTTCTGTACGGGTTTGTTTGCCAATAGCAAGGAAGTACAGACAAGAATGGCTTGGTATGTTATCGCTTTCAATGTCGCCCCCTTGGCGCAGAGGTTGCACTTGGATCGCCTGACAGACCGATGACCTAGTTTCGGGCTGAATTTACTAGAAAATATTCGAACACCCGCCTTCTTTTACGGCTGTGGAGATTCCTTCAACCCCCAACATATTTATATCGCAATGATAGGAGAGATAAAATATGGGATATACGATGTCGCATTAATGTTTCCATACATTCCCTATTCCGTCTTACCGTTAGGAATAGTAATTGACAGACAAATAATTTTGGTGCAAAGCACTCTCTGCCAAACACAATATTGTGGATTGCATAGGATTTGAAACATCTAGATACAGATTTCGTAAAGGTAGTGTACATAATGCTACAGTTATCATGCTTAAGAAAAATATATTTGCCAGTAAGCACAGAGAAACACCGATAAACGACAGCTCACAAACACTAGGCTCTGGTGAAATACTGAAACCGAAATATTTTAATGATTATAAAATCTGTTTTGTGGTATATGGGAACATTAGGTAGCTATTATTGTAACGTTTTACAGTTTTACCTTTCAGTCTGATTTCAGAATGACCGAATCTGAGGTCTAATGAAGGCAGCGTAATGTACCGCGAGCTAATGCTATGACAAATTATGGTGCTGTTATCACTATTTTCTTATTTATGCATTTAACAAGGCTGAAGAGAAGCTGCAACTGTTATCTATTGTGCTTTCTACAGTATGAGCTTTATTTACTCAACATGTCAACACAACATGCAGTCTTCTAACATACCTCTTGAAAGACACAATCAAATGTGGACAACCATCAGTAAACTTCTAATAATGAATAAAAATCAACACGTAACATGAAAAAAAAAATGTCCAGTCACTTTCAATAAAGAATACTAACAATTTGTAATTTGTTTTCTGGTTTAAGAGCATTGTTATCTTTGCAAGGAATGCAAGTAAATTTACTTCATCCATAGTTTCAATGTCATAACCCAGGATGGTGTAAATAATATTTTGCGATGCGATTGGTCAAAATTTTTCAGAGCATTACTACACGATGCTAATGTAGGCACCAAATACTGAAGCATATATACTTTTTATTACTGAACAATCAAATATGAGCATTCATCAAACATTTCAAATCCTGGAATTGGAACTGATTTTAATTTCCATAAAGTACCAAACTAGGTCTTCGATTGGTGATTTTAACTATAAAAAAAAGGTGAAGCTTTTTTAAAATGCTTTAATGATTGCAGTGCGCTTAAAAATAATCGTATAAAACGTCGATATTGTTATTTAACATCTCAGCTAACCATGTCATATCCCGGAAACGTTATCTCGGAAAATAATGATCCGGTTCCTAGTTTCCTATCAAGCAGCTTCAAACCCGGATATATGTGATATTTATTCGCATATTTTAAATATTCACTGATCAGTCTTCAATTAATTGTTAATGACATAAGAGGAATATTTACTCTGAATCTCGCTCTCGTATAGGAGCAATTTACTTCACGCAACAATGGTTCAAGTTTTCTGGTAATTAAATAACCGTGTGAATCAAACCTCTCCTATGCGTTCGGGCAACAGTCTTGTGATTAAGCTGCGCAGTCTACTATCTAATCTGAATCAAGGATTAAGGTACTAGTGATATTTATTTGATGATTCTCAGATTTTGCGTGAAAATATTTGCGCCGTATCTTATAGGCTTTTTGTGAAAATTTTGTTAGTAACGATCTAACTTTATCAGGCGAAATAGTTTTACTACACAGAACAAACGGGTCTTAATTTTGTAATACATAGGCAATCATTTCATGCCTAAGGTATGGCACATTTAAGATTTCGAACTTACTCAAATAATGGGGTTCTAAGAATTATTATGAAACCGCTAGTGAAAAATGACTTCTTCTGTTCACGATGGGAATCTCTAGAAGCAAACTGCGTGCTTAAGATCTTATACCAGATAAAACGGAAGCAAGCACCCAAGACAGGAGAACGTCTTCTTAGCCTTAAAGTAACGTTTGAGCATACACAAGACCCGTTCCTGTCCTGCCAGTGATACACTGCCTGTTGGTGTCCACTACAGCCAGCTATAGCTCACGGGGAGTGCGCCTGACAGGTAGGTACACCCGCGACACGCGCCGTCCGGCAAAGCAAACATTGAGCGGACCTGTCGCTCGCAGAGATACCAGCTGCTACTGCCTGTACCGGAATGTATAACATCACGGACGTTTCTTCCTATTCCACTGCTACAATCATGTTAGGTTACTAGCTACGTAACTTTAATCGCAAGCTGATTTCAATTTACTAGATAGGTGTTTAAATGATCATGTTTTAATGGCGTACGTAAGAATATTTATAGTAACATAGCTTTGTGTATACAAATCATGTTACATTACATTATTTTAATTTCTTGCTCTCGCAATACTTGAAACGAAATCGAAATAATTATGATACCTTCCAGAATCTTTAAAGGCCACGCAGCACGTAACTGTACGGTTTCAATACATATGCATTAGCATAAACTATCTCAAACCCGCATTATACAAAAAAATACTAGTGTATTCCTATTGATTAACAAATAATAGAAATTATTTGAACCCATTTGTATTAATCTAGCTCATTAAGGGGTAACAAATTCGACACATTTCCGTTCACCCACAAAAGATAACATTGGTACACATGAAAATCCAAATTTCTCGCCAGCGAATCATACTCTAACATAACAATCAACAGACACAAAGAATAACAATGTCTTGTTATTTTCGCTTTCCAGATAACTAATAGTTCTCGCAGTTTAATACTACTTGACAAAATTAGAAACTAATAGTGTTTCCTAATACAGATACCCGCTGCAAATAAGAATTCAGAATCTTTGTTTCAAGTGGATTCTTCGTCCAGAAAATCACTATCATCGAAAAATTGTCATGTAATGTACCAGCTTATTTCATAAACGGGTAATTATCAAGCTAATCATGCCATTTCGCACAAAATTTGTGATTTTCCCTTACGCGATGCTTAAACTTACTAATATTTTAAGTTTATGGTATCAGTGGCTGATTCTATAAACCACACAGTGACAAGTTTATTAACAGTAATGTCCCCATGTTACCATTTTTTTATCTCACTTCTTCATATTAAACATTTAGTTTTTCAGTAAGAAACTTGAGATCTCATTTGTTTTAGCTTGGATGATTCTTTCAGTAAATATGTTACTTAATATTAAAAAAACTTTGATTTGTTTAATACACATTATTAAAGAAATACTATTTTACTTTTTCTCGTCACAAGCCACGCATACAAAAGTATAAAATTTGTGATCTATGGGAAAACTAATAAAACAACCTCGCAATTCTAATTGACATGTTAACAAATGATCATAAGACATATTAATAACACAGTAGATGCACAAATAGTTACAGACTACATCTGGGATGTAGAACTCGGAAACGTAGAAACTAAACACAGGTTCAACCAGCCCAAAAAGCAATCGAATGAAATTTTGTCATAAATATGCGATCTAGATATTGTTATTCCAAAGATGTAAGCAATCCGCTTGAATAAATATGAACTACCGCATGAATAAAATGACGGGTGCAAGAATCTATACATAGCCTACGGCAACGTTTTGTTAAATGAACTGTAGTACTGACGCTCTCGTCAATTTCAGTCACTTAGCATCAGTATGAACTTACGGCAATAAATGATAATAAATTACATCAAAATTCCTGAATCAACTTGAGCTTTAAGGTATACAACAAGCGTATGTACTGTACATTTCAGTTTACATATTTTACTGTAGCGGTAGCAAGTGTCTTTAGTGGTTAAGAAATAATAGACGTCACTGTGAGGTAGTAAAAATGTTTATCTTAAGCAAGCGAGAAAGCTGCGACGTCAAAAAAATTCATTTCCAAATGAAAGAAAAGAGAGGAGTTGCTTCAGAATAAAGCGACTTTAGCTTACAGACTAAGTTAATTAGTTCTGGAAAATAATTGGCGTTTATCGCGGGGCTTTCGACGTAGCAAGTACTGAGATAAAAGCAATTTAAATCTCCATCCTTCCTCCAGATTATCTTGTTTCACAATTCCTGCATGAAATACATTATTTAATAACCAACAAAATATTTTCAAGTGTGTAAGAAAATTCTATTATTATGAGAGACTCTCTTTCCTAACGCATCTCTATCATAAGTTGTGATGCATGTGGAAATATTATTCGGAATTCAAGTAAAAAATTCATAGTCCGCACTTTCAACTTCAAATTTCTATAACTAAAATATCGAAAGTTTTATGATTATTACCATTAAAAACCTATTTCGGTTCAAATACAATTATAAATGTCAAAACTGTTCTGGACTTATAAAAATGTATAGTTAAAATCAATATTATTTTAACGCTGTTCTATATACGTGTTTTGTAGGGCTAAGAAGTTACCAAATATTTTCCACATATTAAAGAACGTTCAGATTCATGCAACAGTAAACAGCATTTTTGGCCTTTATTCGAGGTGTAAAATTTATAACTTTATAATTTTGTAAACTTTAATCGGGTTTCTCGGGTAGCTTGATACCAAGCTATTATAGGAAATGCATTAGTGTTTGAGCTGTGCACAATAGAAGAGCACAATGTAACTCATTTAGCAGCAATACTAAATTAAAATTCTTTAAAATAGACCTCAAATCAAAAGTTATTTGTGTTTAATAATACTTATTTTCCAGTTTTGCATAATGTACAATACTGTGCAATTAATCATCTGACTTTTTGGACGAGTAAACAAATTTTGTTTAACACCTTGTTTCTAAAGCATTATAATAGTTCGCCTGAGTCAGTCAGTGCAATAGTTTCTGGTGGAAACACGAGAGGAATATTCAGTGCATATATGAAACATGTAATTTCATCTATGCTTTGCTGGACCTCTTCGGGAACGAAATAATTGATTTTAGCTCCTAGCAAAGTGGCTCCCAGCCACTATCAAATATACTTCTGAAACCGTACTTCAGAACCGAACAATATTTGAACGTAACATTCAGTAAGTACTTGCTACTAAGTGGTCGAGTTTCTGCTGTGAAATAATGAAAGCAGGAAATTAAACAATATTTCTTAAGTCATTGAATCATATTATGACGTGTACAGTTAGTACGATAGAACACAGCTGACACAGTTGTGCAGAATGGAGATATGTAGTAGTAATGGGGCAAACGAAGTTAAAGTCAGTATTCATGTGTGAGAAGCAATGAACAGTCATTCGAACTGGGCAGAAATGAAATCACTGGGCTTATGTTAAAGCTGAAATTTTAAAGCGATGATAACTGAAAACTATATTACATAGATAAAAAAAAAAATTTTCCACGACGGTTCTATGAACTGTGTGCTTAAAGTAGCTGCAAATGAAAGAAAAGGACTGAGTGTTTGAACAAGGTTTTAAATCTGCTATACTGTTGTCGTAAATAGCCGACCTTTGCAGCGATTTTGTTTTCAGACAGAAAAATTAAAGAATTGATTCTTCCTAGGCAGTTTTACAGTCGTCTTTAAAGAGTCTTTTCAGCAATTAATAGATTTTAAATAAGAAAGTACCACAGATGTTGCACTATGACACGTTTTATTTTTAAAGGCCAAACAACTGTAAAGCTAGTTGCGAAACTGTATCCCTCTTGTTAAAAAAGCTATAAAGGAGAAGTTTAATAATTTCAAAAGTTTGCATCTATTTAAATGTTGTAATTCGAAAAGAAACTTATCGGTATTTCTGAGACGGTGTTGAGCCGGCCTTTTAGGTGCAAAAAACTATAAACAAAAAATAATCGCGATGGAGAAAACTGGCTGCAGAAAGGAATAATACTTTACGAACACTGCAATACTTTTCTGAAGTCCCAACTTCTTTGAGAGCACTTACAAGTGTTTCGAATCTTCACGCTTTTTATGTTGTGAATCTAGTCCATGTTGCAAGAACTCAATCGATTACGACGATGCTTTTTCTGGTGAGAACTACTTTGGATGTAGTGAAGCCGCAGGTTGCTGGTGTTCACTAGGACGACGCACTAGACGGCACTGTGTCCCGGCGCGGCGGGCCGCCCGGGAGCAGCCATGATAGCCACTGTGCGGTGTGCACCTCGGAACGGCGGGGCGGCGACTGACGGTCCGACGCCCTCCGGCGCACCGGCGGCGTCGGCTCTGCCGACGGCAGCCGACACTCGCCGAGTCCAGCCGAGTCCACGGAACCTCACACACCTTCTACAAGCAACAACGCAACAGCATTTTTCTGATTGCTCGGACGATTATCTCTAATGATTTTTCATTAGATGTTCGGTTATGCTATTTCTTTAATGCGCAACAGAGGCAAATTATGTACCTACTATTAAAAAGACGGGCAGCTTGCGTGGCTACTGAAAATTTGTTAAAGTTGATACTAATAACCATCTTAGAAACTGCGATAAAAAAAAACTACCTTTCTACTATGCGAAATCACGATCTGCCCGTCTTTATTTCGCTACGTTTTCTACAACTGGCAATGAAAGGTCAACAGAATACACAATGATCAAAGCAGACTCGCAGCGAGGAAATGAACTTCGCGTCTCTCTGCCTGGCATTATAAAACATTTACCTCTGCCCTCCGCTTAACACAGCCTGTTTCAAATAACTGAAATTTTTATTGCTATGAAAAGGCTTATACATAAAGCATAATTTAAAAACTCCCCTATTGAAGTTCTGTCAAAAAATTCTTAGGTTTATTGTCACATGGTTCCAATAACAGCGACAGAGAATATATTGTAAATAGCCAATGTTCTTTTCCTTAATTGAATTCAAAAATTTCACTGTCGTAAAAAAACAGATGGCAACATGCCAATTTAAACGATCGTCACAGATATCTGTATCATATTTATTTTTTATCGTTGCCCTTCGTAATTCTATGCAGTTACTTCTTCAACAGACAATTGCCTATAGCTGGCATCGCCAGTTCCTTTGAAAAATATAGGAGAAAATAAAAAAAATGCAATTATTTCCTTGTTATCCAAGAATCTGTGTGGTGGCAACCAGTATAAGTAACACTTCTGGCGTCATGGAGACTCGGGATGTTCAGCTTATTTGCATTCTCCAGGTTCAACACATTTCACTAATGTGGACAATAAATAAATTACATGCTTCATTTCTGATTAATTTGAGACAACAGTAACCTTTCATGGACAATGTGATGTCTTATTAATCATTCTGTTATCCCACATTTTAATTTTGAATTTAATTTTCGATACTTCAACGTCGTTTATCTTAATAGAATTAGAGGCTCTGTTTAATAAAAGTATTCTGAATTTCATGTTTGATGTTGATCTAAGTTTCAGTTCTAAAGTTTACAATTGGCGGTAGGAATAGGAAGTTTTTTTAATTATTAACTTCGGTGCATAGTCAATGCTGAAGTTATAATAGACTTCATTGATAACAGAGAATTTACATAAAACAGCAGACTATTAGATAGGTAACCTGCTGAATATTTTTTTTAACAGGCTTTATTTTAGTAAGCTCATATGCTTATCATTTAAGTCGGTACGCAAACTCCTGTACACCTTAAAATAGTGCTGTACAACACTATCGGCGAGGAGAACTCCGATAAATGATTGTAAAACAGATATGACATGAGAGGCATGTGAACTAATCTGTTAAATTTAAAAGATCTCAAATCTTCGAATGCTAATTTTTTCACCTCATACGATAGTATGTTAATATTGTGTTACATGTACTTAAGCGAAAGAAGGATTTCTATCCATTCATCGAAACATTAATTTTTCCTCCAGTTTTAGAACGGCTATATGATTACTTGGAAAGCTATTACTAATAACTATAACCCGAAGCCTATTGATTACTCGTTGTTTTGCTTGACAACATGTGGGAGGTAAAATATTTGGCTTCAAAATGAAAATGGTCTGCTTGAGACTTGATGCGGTATTAAAGCACAATCACTATATGAAGTATCGTATATTGTCGATTGTGCCGAACAAAGGTCGTTGGGCCTGAGTAATGGCAATACATGGGATCATACCACATTCCTCTAGCATTGTAAGAATAAGATAACATATTGGAAGCAGCGTAAATGATCATTATGCTCACCCTTCTGACTGACTATCAGATCAAAATAGAACTATCAATGCGTTTTCTAAGAAATTTTCATAAAATTCTATCTCAAAACCAACGTAGTGTCTAGGGAGGAATCCTCCACGAAGAACAGATGGACGTGTTAGAAAGAAGTAGTTGACCATATTATGGAGCGATTCGAAGTTATTTAGAGAGAAGAGACATATAAAAACGGAAATAAAGAAAGAAAAATTACTGAAGAAAAGTAATATCCGTTCCTCTGGAAGGATGTCAAAATGGTGGCGGTGTATCACAATTCTTTCGCTTCAGATATAATTTTTATTAGTACTTCTACGCAACTACTTATATTTTATGAAAACCGTATTTAAATATTCGATTTTTAACGAAAATTATACCCCAGAAGAAGTTAACTACTTCCAGTGGCCGCGAATTAATATTCAGTACAATTATAACATGCCATCGCAATGCACTGGATACGTACAACTGGCTCAGGTCAAGAGTTCTGGCCATCCTGATTGCGGTTTTTATAAGGTTCCCTGGAATCATCTAGCAGGATGTTGGGATGGTATCAGATTTCTACCTAATAATGTATACATTGCACAAACAAACAAAAATACTCTTAAAATACACAACTCATAATACACATATCGGATACAATGTGGCAAAACATAACGTTTCCCATTAGAATATTTGCTCCCGATATAGGCAGAAGGAGCGGAAACAGAAACTCCGTCACACACTAAAATAAAAGAACAATTAAACAATTTGGAAACACATTACTTGTTTCTCATCACATTAAGTAAATGTAAGCTTGCTCTGTGGTTTCCTTTAAGTCCATTTTTTTTATATCACCAGTGTTTCTATCTTTGTTAGTCTACTATCACCTCTATTATTATTTCCAGAGTTTGAGATGCTTAAAAAAGTTACCAACCTTGATCATTTGACTTAACAATTGTTTAAATCGCCTTTAATGCCTCACCATAAATAATCTTTTTCTATATTAAATACGTAGTATTGGCCTAATTGCGGTACAGTATAAACTGAGCTATGCATCAACAAAAAAGACACACTCACGGATTTTCATCATATTCAAAAGCAACAGTTGATTATATGTTTTGTGTATTACAAAGTAACAATGACTTTTCGAAATTGTTAAAATATCCGTTTAGATATTTACATGTGCAAACATGCATGATTTTTTACTGATATTTACGAGAGATTTTTCAATCAGAAAAGGTTATTTGAATGTGTTTAACTACATTTTCAATGTATTAAGCTCAAAGTAATATTAATTTCTTAAATTATCTGAATTATTTGTTAAAATAGTTACATATCAATTTTGAGGGAAAAATAATAATATTCACTTTGTTAAAAACTCTTTTGACAATAGCTTAATGTAAATTCTGGCCTTCAGGCACTGTAAAAGTTGTTGGGTGATTGGAGGAAATGCGTTGTACAGTGCGATCCTGTGCACTGGACTAGCAAGTGCAGTCTCTCAGAATTGCAACGATAAAATGAGTTTCTTTTTTTATTTTGCTTACGGCTGTACACCTCGTCGAAGTAGAGGTCGCGGTCATTAGAGGCGGGAAAGGATGGGGGGGGGGGGGGCAATGATCTGGAAGGAATTCGAACACGGCCTTTTAAAGGTAGCATCCCGGCATTAGCCTGGAATGATTTAGGGAAACCATGGAAAACCCTCCGGAATGCGAGGCCAGAGCGAAATGAGTTTCGAATTGAACCTTGTCAGCAATAAATTTGTTTGTGCTCTGGAGAGGAATCTCGATACGTGCAAATTGTCATCACTTGTAATAGTAGCCAGCGAAGCTAAGCGACAAACTAATTATTTTCAATGGATAATCGAGTGATTCAGATGTTTTAAATAATATTATAGTATAGGTAAGAGATCTGGTGACGAGATCTGCAATATTCAAGAATATTTAATAACCTGTTAACATAAATCCGTGTTGTGTTGTGTTATAATATGGAAGCAATATTGAAAGTATTTTGAAAAATGCATCTCTGCGCTGTATTTGAACGAATCCAGATAATAACCAGCTACGTGAGCATTTTATTGACGTATTCCTGGGTGACACAAGAGAGGGTGATGGGTGGGGGGTGCCTTTGCTGGACAGAGGAAGAGAGGAAGTGGGGTGAGTTCGAGCCAGCCGCGGGGCTTCTACAGGAGGGAAATGAAGCCGTCCGTACTACAGACGGAACATTACTCCAGCAGCCTGACAGGAGGCAGAGGAGAATATTGTCAACCCACACCGAGATCAAATTGCTTAAGCAATATAAAATGAACATATCAGAATAACTTTGACATTCTATTGCTAATACATGGAAAAACGAGATAGATTATTTGTGAGCGATGTCCCCTTTTCCATTTCAAGAGAGAACACTAACACCTGAAATTCCACTATCATGTTAACACAACGAAATTTTATTTCGATACTTCAATCTGAGCGAATTGTTTAATCTTCTCAGATGAATTAAATCGGTGATTATATGATACTGAAAGATCTATAAAACCTTTGTGGAAAGTTAAACGATGCTTCACATCGCTCAGCCAATCCGCTGGTCAGTTGCTTTGGCCAAACGAATCAGTCGGCGACTGACACAAGAGGCCAATGGCGCTTTAGAGGAATTACAACTCAGTCAAGGAGACGACAAATCAAACGTCAACCTACGTCACTCTACAGTGACTTAGGTCAATGATCTCCACCAGATCATTAAAGCAGTGCTAGGTGGTGCAAAATCTCTGATGACAAAACTTCAGTCAGCATATCTGTTAACCAAATATTCAATTGAACCCACAAGAAATATACGAATAAAAATTTGCACGAATTGCAACCGCGTGGGGTTCTACAAATACCACGTTTATATCGCATACGAAGAATGCCACAACTTGTCAAAGACATTATCAACTGATAAAAACACTGAGAGAAGTCTGAATAATGATCCAGACATTTCAACACGTAAGGTCATTTTTTTTTGATTTAATAGCCAGGAGTACAAAATTCTCCTAAACAACTAGCGAAATGATGATCTCAGCAAGATACACTGTCCAATAGCTTATGAATTTGTAAAATTAATTTTTGTGGGCTTAGCGCTGCTTCAATAAATGTTGTTATTGCCAACGTTTCAGCATACAACCGGGGACCTTCTTCAGTTTTATTTCGGGCTGATTTATATCCTGCTAACCAATGAATTTCCTATAAAGCTAGAATTGGAATCCTCCTGTTTAAGTGGTCTTAACTGAGATGGCTGACACAATTGGCATCTTAGTTTTGGTCTTGCTTTATATGCAGCTACAATAGCATTTTTATTTATTTAAAGGTTTATTTAGCCTTGCAAGATTAGGACTGTCGGAACCTCTCTTACATCTTACATTTTGCTTAAATTAAGTTAACAACTAAAATACTGATTAAAATTTTAAAAATTTTGATATTTAACTAGTAAATAAGAAAGTAAGTGGTATAAGCTAATGCTAGTGAAGGATGAAGAAGAGAACGGTTGAAGAAGAAAAGTTTCTTAAGCTGTTGCGCATTTAAATTTACTGATATGTTTAATATATCTAATATTTAGTGGCAGATCATTCCACAATCTAGCCGCTGAAATGGAGAAGGAATTGGCATTGGCTTCCGAGTTGTAGGAGGGAATGGTTAGTATATCTGCTTTCAGATATCTGGTGTTAACATTATGGGAAAGTCCTAATTATCATATTCCCTGAAGTTTTATTTTTGGTAGATTTGGTATGAAGTTATTGCCTATCAATTTTGAACTAGTAATAACAGAAGCCAGGGAATTAGTTGCGTTTACTTTTAGTCAAAGTCTCTTTGCCAAATCACAATAAGATTTTAGGTTTTAATTTTGTTTTATTTACTAAAGTGACTATGTAGGTTAGTGTTGCACTGAGGTATAGTTGTAGATGACAGTTACAGTGATGTGAGACACTGGATACTTCTTCTATGCATACGGAAAATAGAAGTGCTCCCAAGACTGATCCCTGGGGGAGACCAGTGTTTGCAGTTTCTCCTGGCACTTCGTGTTACGAATATCAGAGACACTAAACTAAAAGGGCCTGTGATTCCTTCAAATGCAATTACAATAACGAGCCACAATGTATGGCTACGGTGCCTGTATGTGTGGATCACTGATGTGGTGCCGTTAAGTTAGTCAGTGCTATGTCATGCAGCAGGCGGACTACGACTCCAGGCAGGACCCGTCCAGCGCTCTAATTACGCAATTTCACGGCCGATGGCGGCGATTACGAGCAAAACCGAGCTCAGCACTTGGCAGTCGGCAAGTAGACTCGCTAACGAGCATGGCATCGCTCTGATACGAGCACCAGACCACCACTAATAACTACAGCTCCGACGAATTCCACATCAAAATTTGCTGTACTACTTCATCGCTTCATCCAAACACTAGCTGAATGTCACTTACGACAGACTACAGTGGTGCTTCAGACCACCTACACATAATGACTCGTGTTTCGCATAGTCGTATTACGAGGATTTGACTACAAACAAAGTGTATTAATACACGTTTTGTGCATAGGAATTTTCACATATGAATCAAGCTAATTTGTCTGTTAAATGGTTCATGCATGACTAGCGAAATCTTTTCTTTTTTTTCTTTTCCACCTTTTCCTATCATTTTGGAGTCGGCTGCCGTCGATGAGTTTTACTCATCATTGCAATGATCCAATTTCGAGCCTTGGTTTTACGACCGCATGTCCCTGCTGACAGCAAACATTTTATACCTAAATACTAATGTGGGAAGTTCTGCCATCTGTCTGTGAAAGGTATAACTATGTTCAGCGTGTGATAAATGTATTTTTTTTTTATTTATTTGTGAAATTTGTACTTTATGAGGCGGAGGTTGTGGACCGTCCCGACATTCGCCTTGATGGCTCATGAAATGTGTCTAAAACCGCAGTCAGGGCGGCCGGTACGCCGACCCTGGCTCGTGCCCGGTCCGGTGTCCAGTGTGCGGCGACATGCGCATTCAGCCACAACGGCGGTTCATGTACGACAAGTGGAATGTGCAGGGATGATAATAATAATGATAAAACTGTGTCACATTTATGACCTTACATAAGAAGAACGGCACGCGTAGTTACATTATCGAAAGAAACGGAATGAAAATTTTATCTGTATGAATAACAATCTAAACACTGTCGTATGAGAATATCTAAGGGATTTTCTAACTTAAAAAAATAAAACCTTATTACTGATAATAGATGTTGCATAATATACGATTTACACTTTACGAGGCTAGTCACATGGAACATCACACGAAATAACCGGAAATTCGATCAATTAACTTGACAAGGTATTGATAAGAGAAACTTCTACTTGGCCGTACCCTGCTTTCGATTTGTTAACTGCGGTCGTTGTTCACATATCACCAGCCTGAATATGATGGTTCTATGTGGTGTGCCTTCCCTCCATACAAAATATGATAAGAATTGATATCATAATCATCATCATCATTAGCCATAGAATCTTCGCAGATAATAGTTGTAGAGTCTGTGAAGAAGGATTAGGGTTGCGTGCAACATGTCCTTTTTGTTATTATTATTATTTGGCTGAATAGTACAATGGCTGCGCGACATATCTTGCTACATGTGTCACACGCGAAATGGGGGTGCTGTCACGAAACGATTTCTGCCTTATTTTACCAGCCATGCTCTGTCGTGCTTGGACATGCCGGCGTCTATGTGATGAGGGAATACGGGTATCATACTGGCCCAAGCCTCCCAATCGGCAGTGCCCATGCCGAAATTCTCCAAGTCACGTCAGGAGTGTTTAAACCTTGGCACTGAGCGCCCCACAGGGTAATGAATTACAATGACTATAACGCAACCAGGTTTTCTGCTGATAGTGGTGAAAGAACCCATGTATCACAGTGTATGAATAGTGTTTCGATGGTGTGACGAGTCGCTGTGATCCTCTCGGAAATGGCGGGCACCTCGCGGGAAATCAGGCGGCGCCGCCCGTCCTAATTGCTAGTACGCGTCGCTCGGGATCACCTGCACAGCACGGCAATTACCACCAGCTGCCTAATGAAACGAAGCGGTCGCTTCAAAGTCGCCATGTCCAACCACTATCACTGCCCACTGCACACATTATCACAGCAGCTACAACTCTGGTCTTGTATTCTAAACGTCGCCGGTTCAAGTTTGGCATAGGAAGTGGGTGGTTTTAACTGTGTGTTATGTTCGTCTCGAGGTGTCCTCACTATACTGTCTCAAATTACGAGACTGAGGTCTGAAACAGTAAAAAGCAAATTGGATCTGTCCAAATGGTCTCACAGACCGAAGGCCACTTTTTTTAAAAACCGTCTAATAAAATAGGCTATAACCTTTGTGGGTTACTTATTCCAAAACCAGCTCGAAAGCTGTCGCTCGTGAAGTGAGCCAACGGTTACGGGTGCGCAACATATGTGCGAAATACTATTACCAATGCCTGCCTCGTCTCAGCATGCAGCGAAAATAACATCCACATTATTACCACGGTGGTGAGCAACATTAAAATTATTTATGTGTATAAACCCCCTTCCGTTTCATGGCCGAGTGAAGCTCTACCAAAGTCTCAACATTCTGAACATTCTGTTATGTTTATTGGTAACTTCAACAGCCATCATACAGATTGCAAGCACACAGAAAACAAACAGGATGGAATCAGGATAGAGGAATGTGCGGTAGCAAATAACATGAACTTAGTTTTTAACCCAAAAGACGCAGGTACTTTTAAATCAGGAAGTTGGAACATCAAATCCAACCCAGATCTACGTTTTGTCTCCCGTGACAATCAAAGCCACACTCTACCAACTACAAGACGAGTCCTACAAGCCTTTCCACATAGTTAACACCGACCAGTCTTGCTAGAAGTTGGTCTAACAATTCCCATAGTTAGATCCTCACCTTTACCTAGATGGAACATTGGGAAAGCAAAATGGGAAGAATTTACCGGTAACCTGGATAAAAACTTAAGATGCATACCTCCATTAGAAAAAAATTACAATAGATTGGTCAGAGTAACGATAGCGACAGCTAAAAATTATATTCCTAGAGATTTTAGAAAAGAATATATCCCGTGCTGGAACGAAACATGCGAAATGCTATATGATGATTTCCAACATAACGGGCGTACAGAAGCAGCCGAAGAACTGCTGCAGAACCTCTACAATGCCAGTAAACTCAAATGGAATGGCTGTAAACCTTGAATTTCAAGAAGTCCAGCCGGAAAGCGTGAAGCCTCCTTAAAGAGCTAGGTAGAACCCCACGTAACCCTCAAGCAAAGCATCAGGTCACTCCAGACCAAACAGCAAGTCGACTTGCCAACATGTCTAGAGTGAGCGCCGATAAAGATCATACTCGCAAAGTGAAAAAACAATTGTTCCATCTAAAAAGAATGTACTCTGCTCCTAGAAACCTCTCATCCCCTGTCACCGATACAGAGGTGGCAAGGGCCATCAAACAAAAGAAGAATGGTAAGGCTCCAGGTTTTGATAAATTTCACCCGGCGTTTCTCACCCACTGTGGAAAACATACCGAAAAAGGTTGGCCCCCATCTTTACTAACATATCACAGAGAAGTGTCATTCCTGAGGAATTTAAACGGGCAAAGATCATCGCCTAGAATTAGGACTTATGTTCCAGAGACATGTAGACCTATTTCACTGCTAAGTACTACTTACAAGTTATTTGAAAGGATCATCTACAATAGAATCAGTGCAATTATTTTCGCAAACCCCCCAGTTGAACAGGCAGGTTTTAGACCTGCAAGAAACTGCGAGGATCAGGTCCTAACCTTGGCAACTCACATAGAAGCAGGATTCGAGACACGTTTGAAGACTGGTGCTGTATTTGTTGACCTTACCGCAGCCTACGATACATCGTGGTGACAGGGCGTGAAATACAAACTGCTGAACATTTTGAAGTGCGAAAAAAAAATCATTTGTCTTATCATTTGTCACAACTAACAGCATTTGCCAGGTTGTCTCAGATAATAAGATAAGCAAAGTAAGAAGAGTGAATAATGGTCTGCCTGAAGACTCAGTTGTTGCCCCACTTCTTTTTAATGTATATACTACCGACATTCCACACACAAAAATCCAGACAATTCTCTTATTCTGATGATCTGGCACTAGTACAACAACCCCATAACATTCAGCAAATTGAAAATAGTTTAACAACAGAAATCAAAACCCTGAGCAACTATTTTAAGAAATGGCGTCTAGTACCCATTTCCAGTAAAACGGAAACTAGTGTTTTCCATCTTAACAATTGGGCGGCGAATCTCTCGCTTGATGTTCTTCTTGATAGCACTTCCCTCCGACACAACCCCTTCCCTAAGTATTTGGGAGTCGTAATGGTTCGCACTTTGTCGTAAAATAAACATCTAAACAACCTTGCAGCAAAACTAAGAACCAGAAATAATATTCTGCAAAAGTTAACTGGCACCTCCTGAGGAGCATCCGCCTCCACGATTCGCACATCGGCACTGAGCCTTGTGTATTATGCAGCTGAGTATTGCTCATCTGTGTGGGTGAATAGCACCCACGTCAAAAATATCGACATAGTTTTGAACCAGACAATACGAATAATTAGTGGATGTATCAAGACGAATTCCCCGTACTGGCTACCTGTTTTATGTAACATTAAACCGAGTATGATAAGACTCAATATAATAAGATCTGCCATAACTTGAATCTGCCCATCCTCCACGACATGGAAACCCAATTTCAGAGACTTAAATCAAGAAGTGCAAGCAAAAAAACTGCAAAACAGATTATATCTAATAATTTTAACGGTAGAGAGGCATGTAAATTGGAGTGGATAGTCTCAGTCCCACCAGTATGGCACTCCCTGCTTGACAATCAACAGGCACTAAAGAGAATCGACCTTCCTCGCAAGACCTAGACAGTTCTTAACAAAGTTAGGTGTGGCCATGTCAGATCTGCTTCAGCTCTGCACACATGGGGAATGAGAGATTCAGCGAATTGCGACTGTGGTGAGGAAAAACAAACTATCAGTAACATGACCTTTGATTGCTCACTTAGAGCCTTCAGGTGATCACCAAAGGACTTCATAGATATTTCAAATGAAGCTCTACAGTGGCTATGTCGATTTTGAGTTTTAATTTAATTTAATGTTACATTTTATTAGTGTAAAACAATTGTATATAACTGTATTATTGATTATGTGCTATGGCCACAAGATAAATAAATAAAATACTCTATTCTAGAGAACAGGTTGAATGAATCTCCTAGCAGTATAAGGTCGTGAATGTGTAATAACTACCATGTTTAGAAACGGAGCTGGTGTAGAGTCAAATCAGTACATGCATTACAAGCAAATTGGGTAGTGTAGGGTGTAGTAAATGAATTCTCGTTAATAACATAAAGTGCTATACTGTGTGACTGCGGCCATGAACCTGAGGTAGCGGCCTGGATTGCGCCCCTCCATTAATCAGCAGCGCACAGTGCTAAGCAGTAAGTCGTCGCCACAGCCACTGATAAATGGGGTCTGCGAGCGGCGAGCGCGGAATTGAACTGCCGTCTGCTGAATACACCGCCTTCTCTCGTCTGCATGCCGGATAAAGCTAATCTGGCCTCCGCCTTAAGCATGTGAGATGAATATCTCGCCTCAATTATTTAAATGACCACTATGAATAACTGGTAGCAATAAATAAGTAACCACACCATCACTCTCTGCAAGCAAACGCAAGAAAGTTCGGTGAAATGATCAGAACAGTGTCCATTGGTGCTAATTTTGGCCGTCTCTCTCCTCGTCTATTATACTAAAGCTTCTCCACAGCAACCATTACAATTTTGTTCTGCCTCAACTAGTCTTGCTAAATCACGACGCTGAATGTATATTTAACAGCAATGTTTTGAGATACTAACAAATTATAGGTTTAATTTTCGTACTATGCAGAGCAAAATGTTCCATCATAACAAATCGAACGGTAAAGGCACTGTTTCACAGAATGTAAGGCGGTGTTTAACTCACGGCAATAGTACGCGCTGAGCAGGCGATTAAAGAATGTTGCGTTCAAAAGATTTTTTGTGAAGACTGGCGTCGAAGGTTTTAAAGTAATTTAGATGGCGAGCCAGGAGGTGGCAATCAAGATGAATGACCTCATCAGACGCGTGTTCCTGCATGGAAAAGTGACCAGGGACCAGTTAACGGAAACTGCGTCCCGTCCCTAATATTTTTTGGGTACTGCATCAGTGGAGAGAAATTCAGCCAATCCAGAGGCGTTTATTGCAATATTCTGCGTTTCTTTATAAATGACTCCAGGTTCCGGCCAGTGAGAAGAAAGAGCGACTATGGCAAGAGATGGGATAGGCAAATATAGCTGCGAAGGACTCCCACATGGCACTTGTATCGAAGTTTCAGAAGGAGAGCGAGAGGCTGGAGAGGTTCTATATCGTGGTTCTGAATTCTGACTCCCGTTGGTACGCCGGGAGAACACCTGTCTCCTGCGATCACCACACTGCTGCGCTCATAGCATCACTGGTTCGGTGGGCTGCAAACTCTTAGCATGGAAACATGCCGAGCAGATCGCGGTCGCGGTAGACGTTTCTTCCATGTGAAACAAAAGCATTGTTAGTAATGAATAACGAGTCAGCGCACGCAGAGGTGGTCGCTCGCGCCGCCATCCTCGCCGCCACCTTCGACACTCACAGCGATGTCAGGTTTTCACGTCGCAACACAGCGCGATGCTGGAGGTCGGGTTGGCTCTGACCAATTCAGCCAGGTCACGTGGTCCAGCTTCCATACTTCATTACGCAGGTCAACTTTCGTACAGAATGATATCATTTTATTTTGTCTCGTTCTAAATGTTGATTTATTTAAGGAATGTCATTTCATTTTACATGACTGCACATATCAATTAACAATGTACTGACATTCGCAATGCTATATTATGTTTCGTATAAATTATTCTATAAAATAAAAGGTACATCATCATCATCATCAAGAGTTTTCTGCTATTCAGCATGTCCATTCACATCCTTCCATGCCTCCATTTATAAACGGTACAGTTTTTGTTATAAATTGGACAAATACTGAAAAGTTGGTGATACAAGAAATTAGAATGTCAGAGATGGATCATTTACTACAAATTTTATACGGTAATTGAAATAATTATCTACTGTTAACGGCTTTATCGACTATTCAAAAATTATTCACAACCTCATGTACCGACAGAAATGGATCATCAGACAGACAATTTAATTCCACAACTATCATTAATTTAAAGAAGGTAAAAAATTTAATTCTTGTGTTAATTATTCTATAAAACAAAATGTTGACTGAATTTGCAATAGAAAATTCTGATTTTGAAATGGAAATTCTGATTTTGGATTGAAAAATTCTTACTTTGATTTGAAAATGGGTTGCTAAACGATACATTACTTTATTTATGGTAATTACGACTAATTTGTGGTCACAACAAGTTTTTCCTCAACATATATTGGATTGGTGTGGTAATAAATATTTGACTTCTCCAGTTTGTTCAGGATTTTTTTTGTAAATGTTTTGAAAAGTTTGTGGTGTCATTCGTAGGTAAGAATAGAATCTGTCTGGGTGATTTTTCTGCTCCCGATTTAAGTGGTAACATTCACCAAGCGTTTGTCTATTCATTTATTTCGTGTTAACTGAACTCTATGATACTAGCCGTGGGAAGTATCCAGCACTTTGTTGGACAGATCATTTCCACGAATCATTGCAGGTTACATAAAGTAAAAGATACTCGAGTTAACACACAAAATATAAACAATTTAGAACGTGTGGCTCCTACAAGAGTTTTCAAAGCACTGATGAACGTTAGCAGCTACACATCGACATCTACATTCGTCTTCATCGCTACCTGCGCAGCATGCTTTTACCCATCGACCGCGACATCGATCTTCATCGCTACCTTCCCCTTCACCGCAACCTGCTCGGCATGAATTTACCCTTAGATGCGTAGAGATGGACTACGATGTTCTCAAAGTCAACATTGGTTTGGCGGGTTGTAGACTCCTGGGCATATGGAGGCAGAAAGAGAGAGGAGGCGAAATACCGCCAAATCTGTGAAACCTCCTGTAAGCACTCGGCTCCTACTGCGCATGCGCGGTGGCAATAATATATTTCTCAGAACATTGCACTGTTTGCACTGTTTTTGCTGCTGATAATATTTTATTTTATAATATTTAAAAGTTTTGTATAATTCCAGCTTGTGTTTCATACGGTTGCACAAAAAGAACATATAGGTAACAACCTGTAATATCGTTTCATAAGTTATTCACATTGTAATTATTGTGTTTCAAGTGTTTAATAGGTATCTCCAGATTTATTCATTACTCTCTGTAGTATGACGTTGTTCTCAAATATTTGTTGGTGTAGTATAGACAATCAGCATATCCTACTACTTTGCACATAATAGGCTAGCGATATTGTAAACAAGTATTTAAAGTCTGTAGTTCGCAATGAATTTTATGTGTTGAGGTGGGCAGTACTATCATAACCGTGCAATTTTATGATTGATGCTCATGTAAATCGACGAGACTAATCGAAAATGAAAAGTAAATTTTTTTGATATCTCCCTTAGTTCTCGAGATATCGACTATCAAAAATTAGTTATAGTTGTCGTTCCTTGTGGTTTTGGTGACGTTTTTATTCTGGTCCAGGCCGCGTTTCAATCTAACCACAAGGGGTAGTAAAAAAATATAACACCCTCTCTACATGTCCCGCGTATAGTTCGTAATGGCTTCGGCAAAATTATTTTTTGGTCCATGCCGCATCTCTAACCACCTAAATTTGGAGATAGTATATCTCGAGAACTAAGCGAGATATCGAAAAACTTAATTCTTTACTTTCGATTTGTCTTGTTGTGTTACATAAAAATCTATCTCCAAATTTGACTTTGGGGAAATTTTCTTCTGAATTTCAACCCAAAACTCCTCACTTTTGAGACAGTATATCTCGAGAACTAAGCAGAATATCAAATATATATATTCTTCAGTTTTGATTTGTCCATCATCAAATTGAGGTGGCATGGTTATCGTATCAACCCCTTGAGGTGTTTGCGCATATTCCCCTGGTTTCTAGGGAAATCCAATATGGTGACCTCCCCACCTCACTTCTCTCTTCCAGAATTCACTCCAGTGCTTGGTGAAGGTCCCTTGCGTCACTTCCACTCTTTTTATCCTCCATGGGAGGCCGACGCGCTCACCTGACTGAGTCTCGAAAGTGGCTGAGTCGACTTAAAGTCTCAGATTGGAAAAAACACCAATCACGCAGAATACAACAAATGTAAAAAAATAATGGTTTTAAAGGGAGATAATACAAAATTTAAATAAGTATTACTTTCCGAAATACATAAGCTTATTCAGCACTAAAATATATACTCATAATCAAAATGGAATAAACAAATATTTTTGTCCTGTTTGTTTCTCGATTATAGAAAGACAATGCAAGAGTTCTTTTCTTTCGGTAAAAAGTAAAACTAAATACTAAAAAGAGACGGAGAGAAAAGAAATGAAAAGATATTACTTTTTGTCTAAATAGCGATTTTCAAACTACTGTTTCACATCTAAAAACAATTCAAACTGTTATTATTTTAAAACAGGGATCTTTTTCTGCTATAGATACCTAAAGAATATTTCCAGTAGTTGCAAAACATGATAATACAGCTTGAACCTTCCGAAGCACGCCTGCTCCAAGAACCACCAACATTTCCGTGGTAGGAAGTACCGTGTAGTCTGAAGTCATCTAGCTGGCTCAGTTAGGTCCCGTTCCGCTGTCTGTCTGCTTGCGAAAATTATTTGGCTCCCCGCTCTGCGGCTAACAAGACTCCATAAGCGCAGATTCCGGTTCCAACTCACATCACTGCTTGCAGTCTCGTAAGTAGAAGAGCTTCAAGAAGCTACACTTTACGGATAGACAAAGATGTACCACCAACAAAATCCGATTTGTTAACTGTAAGTGTTTTCATACTGTGGTGTGACAGAATCACCCACAACGAATAATTAATAATTAATTATTATTCAGATTTTTCTTTGTAATATATTCAGATTTCGTTATGATAATCAATTATGTAGATCAAAATTATGGTAGATAATAGAAATATTGCATAGGTAATAACTGTATATTCAACCCAGGCAGCCAAAGTCATTATTATTATAATTTAATTTCTGTAAAGCCTAGTGTTCAGTAACATGGGAAGCTGAGAGCTGCCATTTTAACGGTCTGGGGCCAGACAAAGTCGTTGAGGCCTCGCGACAGCGAGACGCCTACCCCCCGAACAATGCAGGCACGCGCTGGAAAACCCGTTAGGGACAGTGAACTTGCTCCCTCCCTCTAGCGTTGGCGCGAGCCATGAAAAGTGCGCGAACAACGATAACGTATGGAAGGACGCGATAAAAACACGTGACGACGGACTTGTTTCAATCCACCAATCGTGGAAGTCATAAGGGTCCACAGTACTAATTCTAGGGAGTTTGTTACATGTGGAGGACGACTTTCGGAGGAAGAAGGAAGAAGCCATCTTAAGCGGCACTTGCAGTCCGGACCGACTACCGAGCAGACTTGTTGAAGGCAACACGCTCACATCCAGCCATGAGTGACTGGGTCCGGTCACATTGACTTGTACTTTCTTGCTCAGGAGAGTGGGAAATTATATGGCAAGCCTGCCATAGCCTGAGGGTTATTGTGTAACGTGGCGAAACCACCATCCTGGTTTCGCAGCAGTTGTGGCATTATCTGCCGCACATTTCTTCACGTCGATGCAGGGTAAAGTAACCAAGCATTCGGTCACATTCCAGTGGGTTTTTGATAGACTTGTGAACCCTTAAGCGGCCCTGAGACAGACTCTCTTACCGTCCTAAATAAATCACTGAGCTAGCTGATTTAACGATTAATTCCAATTTTAGCACCTTGCAGGTTTGTATTAAATGCAAGACAGTGCTTCTTCTTGTTTTCTTGTTTTAAACTGGCGCCCATGGGTTTTCCCCTTTCATTGTGAACGTTAACATCAATATGTTGGCCTGTGTTGCCGTTTTGATAATATGTTCATTTGTTCTTTGTTGAAATAGTTAATTTCAATTTTATGTTTGCTTTATCTATGAATGTAACTGTCAGGTATAGCTTGTTGCGTTTGAAATATGGTTAACGTAAAGTTAAATGTTACCTGGCATTGTATCATCCTTAAGATCCAATAAATCAAATTTTATTTCTGGTGTAAAGTACATGGTTCTAGTTCACCTTGTAGCAACCTTTATTATATTTAAAGTCAATATTAATTATTATTTTTTATAATCATCCCCCCTCCCTTTTATGTACTCACGCTTACACCGTAAGCACACCGTACAAGGTATTTACAATACAATACCATCCTTATCAGCTATTTGAATAGTAACAGGTGAATTTAGTTCGAGTAATAGATACTCTGATCGCCCTTTACAATCACTATTTAGAAAAATGTTACAAAGCTTGATGGGAATCTCATTTTCAAAGGAAATAACTAGTCCAAGAAGATTCAGATTCAAGTCGGTTAATTTTTCTTTAAGACACTGAACTCCAAAGATACTAGGTTCAATCGTAACAAATGCTCCAGCGGTTAACACCAAAACTCAAGTAACTCCCAAAGACTACTCAATAGTCTGAATACTATTACTACTACTAAAACTCGTCTCTGCCGATCGCTTGTATAGGTTGTACAGAATAACTCAACGACTTCAGACAGATGGTTCTCGAAATCTAACAATAGCTAAACTATTAAAATCACATTATAACCATCAGAATTAATACAAAATCATTCACATCACCATGAAATGCACAGAAATGGAAATTAAAGATATTTACACACATAAATCAGTCCAATTCGTCCTCTAAGCTTCGTAGCTCACCTTAATACTTAGAATTACAAACTTTTAATAAATTTTTCATGCATAATACTGCCCTGGAACATATTTAATAGTGTCTATATAGTTTCTTTCCATAAAACAATGTTCATTTACACTAATTCACAATGAATTGTAAGAAAACTATGCAAAACCATATTACTCAACTCCTAGCCTGCTACAAATAATTTTTGAAATACAATTTCATTCAAGGCTGGGTCTGAGGGCCGATATAAACTGTCTTATTGTGATTTTAGGCGTCATATATAGAAAAAAAAAAAACGGAGTAGCAAATAAACTCCCACTCCATCCATGTCCTTGAAACGTTACTCTCATTTATGGCCACTCTGTTAAAGGTCTACGCAAAAATATTTCATGTCTGTATGTGTATTTTAAGTCTATGCTAATTCAATATTAATCATTTCACTCAATGCACAGCACGTTTGTGCATTAGCGTGTTATTATGTATACCACTTCGAAATGTTGATATACGTGTGCTAAAAAAGATGGTATGTGCAAAACGTTATTGTGTTTAATGAGATCGACATCGAAAGGATTGATTAGTTGTATCGAGAAAGTACGAGGAAAGCCTCGCGATTTGTTACCGCTTGCTGGATCCCTTATGGCTTAATGCACTGATGGGCCTAGGATTGTGTGGCAGATCGGCAGTGTAATTTCTGACGGAATCTATTGAAAAACACGTGACTAAACTAACAACTAATGTGCCATTTAATGCTTCCCTTCAAATAATTAAGTTTTTGTGTGATGGCCGGATTTTTTTTTTTTTTTTTTAATTTGTGGTATTTCGTCTTGTATACTATGTGATATTGTTCTGAACGAGTGATAGTCTTTGTTCGTGTGCTGAAATTAATTGCGATACCTGCATTTTAATTAAAGAAATTTGATACGTTATGTTGTAACACCTATCGTATTTGAAATTCTCGATGCTTTTTGAAAAGTTTACTTATACCAGTGCAAAGTGAGATGATTGTAAATTACTTGTAATTTATTTTAAGATTATTTTCATCTAATCTTAAACAGTTTTCAGTAGTTTCTAAATGTTTTAATGGTTTCTAGTTTGGGTCATTGATTAACGTTTTTGCAGCTGATGGCGGCATCTTTGTTCACGTCTAGAATGTTCTACGTTACGTATAGTATACTGCTCCACCAGTATCCGGGAAAGTTAATTAAAATAGTTATATCAGATATCCACGTAATTTTTGTTATCTGATTGTTTTATTAAACATCGCGAAAAGGTCTAATGTTAATTTTAAATGTGTTTCTAAGGTAAAAGCGATGTTAAATGTAGTTTAATTTCTAATTTACCTAAAGCTATTTTTCTTCACAATTGAGAAAATTGAAAACTCCAGTCGGGAGTAATACTCACTTGAGAAACGTGTTAACCTGCAATTCTAAAATTTCAGTAACATTAAAACATTAAAATTCCGGATAACGTTATAAGGTTCTACTCTGAAAAGTAACAAGTAATGCGATCGGGACGCTGAATTGATTGTTACTTGGAAAAACAAAATTAGGTGCCCTTGTGGGAAAATCTGTATATGAAACTAGCAATGCGATTGGAATGCTGGTTTGACTATTGTGTAGATATAAGAATAGAAACACACAGAAATAATGATGACTGAAATACAGTACCATACGTTATGACGGACTTTGATTATTTGTCTGGTTGTTATCATATTAATAACTGTTATTGAAGTGTAGTACAAATACGAAGTATCAGCTGGTTTAATCCGTTTTTGATTACGATCTTAATTTCATAGTGTATAGTATTATTAAAGTTGTGTTTGTAATACAAGTTTTGTGGAATGTATAGTAAGGACGTCTGTTCCGGAAGCTGTTAAGCTGGATACGTGTCCCCTATCAGGGAGCGAAAGCTCAGTTTGCAATGGGTGTAGGTTCCACTCTGAGTGTGTGAAAAACATTAATAATGACATGTCATCACCATCAGCCAGGTGGAACTGAGGCTACGAATGGTGTAAGTGATTCTTTGTAAACCAGGCAGCCATTAATCATCTGTAATCACACAACCGGAAGCGATTAATCGTCATGCGTGGCCGCCTTCTTGAGCTCGTTTTTTTTAACTGCTTAACGTCTCTCAACAGCGAGGTCTTTAGAGACGGGAAAGGATGGGGGCAAGGAATGAGAAGGAATTCGGCCACGGCCTTTTGAAGGAAGCATCCCGGGATTTGCTGGAGTGATTTGGGAAACCATGGAAAACCCAAATCTGAATGCCCGGACGGGGATTCGAACCGCCGTCCTCCCGAATGCGAGGCCACTTGAGCTCATGCTGCCTTTCTTAATCTACGGTGGTGTTTAATGTATCCTGAAATTAGCGTCTCACTTAGTTTCTGCAACACATCTGCATAGCGAAACAGGTCATAATTACAGACCTTACCTAACCCAATCAAAAATTACTTCCATATGTAGACTGTAATCAATTTGGCAAATATTTTCATGGTGATTACAGATAAATAGTTAATCAGTTGCTGGCAGAGATGTTAATTCGGTAGAGCAGCGTTCAGTCAGCTGCTGCGCCTATCTAGCTGCACAACTATGAGGTTATAATCCTCTTTCACTTGTTAAATAAATGATCTAAATTAAGTGAAAGTTAATGTACGATGTATTACTGAATCAGTATCCAGCTGATACAAAATCATTATTCAGTTAAATGGGATGATTTATGAATAAAATCCTAAAGTTATTTTCGAATAAGTATACGTTTTTACGTAGGGTAAAGAGAAGAAAGCATCACATGAGTACCAAAATATTTAAAACAATAACTATGTATAGTGTACATCACATGACTGCATGCTGAATCTATACATTTGGTTTACATTTTTTTAGTTTACTACATAAACACACAACTAAAAAAATAATAATGAAAGTAAAATATGAGTATGAATCATGAAAGTTGTTCATAATTCATCATTTCGCCTAAAGCAATTTTATTAAATCAGTAATAGAATTATCTGCTTTAAATAAAATATCATTTCAGAAAAAGTTAAGCTAAATTAGAAACTAACCATAACGTTTTTTTACTTATGGCTTTACGCCTCATCGACATCGAGGTCATTAGAGGCAGGATGGGACTAGGTACAAAGAACGGGAAGGAATTCGGCCATGGCCTTTTTGAAGGAAGGATCCCGGCATTCGCCTGGAATTATCTGAGGTAACCATGGAAAACCCAACTCTGGTTGCCCGGACGGGGATTTGAATCGGCGTCCTCCCGAATACGAGGCCAGAACGTTAACCGTTCAGCCACCACTATCGGTCATAATTATTAATATGGTATTAATAATTAAATGTGGTATTAAATTCTATAAGTCAATACATCTTACAATAAAAATCAGTTTTATATTGAGTTAATGGGATTAGTTTTTCAGATTAAAGATAAAAAAATAAAAAAGTAATGAAAGCTTTAAAATAAAGAAAAATAAATTCCCGTGATTTTTGACCTAATGACAAAGCTTTGATTAGCCCGTATTTTTTCCCCCTGTCATGAAGATTAAAAATAAGTATGCGGTAGAAGAGGAATAGAGAATTCGTGTTCAACAGAAATAACGGCCGCGTGATTTAATGTGTGAACAAAATAAAATTCATTCCTTTTGATGACAAATAAAATGCAGAAGTTTTGCACAGTTCCCAGTGGTGTCTCAACATTCAAAAGATATTTTAAAACGAATTTTCCCAGTATGGAAACTCTAATTCTCTCTCTCTCTCTCTCTCTCTCTCTCTGTCTCTCTCTCTCTGTCTGTGTGTGTGTGTGTGTGTGTGTGTGTGTGTGTGTGTGTGTGTTTATGTCGTTGTGTGTTTAATTAGTTCAATTTTAGAACTGTATATTTTAATTGCTTGGATACAATGTAAACTGTAGTAATTGAAACTGTTGGCTATCTTTTTAACAGTATAACTTTAATTAGAATTCCATTATCCAACTGTGTGATTATAACGATAAAAGCGCTTCGCTTTAACAATCAGCCTTCAACTGCCTTCGAAATCACTACCCATTCGCAAGCAGATTAATTACGACAGAAAAATAGTTTTATGTGCATGAAGCATCTATTTTCAGAAAACATTTATTGAGGTGATTATGTCAGAATACTGGAATAAGGGAATATCTCCGGGTACAATACAATGGATACTGTGTTCGATGTGCAGCAGTACTTCTTGTATAAGAACATAACTTGAAGTTTATTGGTCCACGAAGAACATGCTGCACCTCTTCGACTTCAGCTGGGAGAAAGGAATCAGCGCACCTGGCGGCACGTTGGCGAACTAGCGCATAATTACTGCGGTCCCACCCCTGTAGCGCCACCTGCGAATAATTGAGGCGGCCCTTAATGAAGCCACTGTCAATACATTCGTTATTAACTGCGGCTCGGCCTTCTGTCTCGCCGGTGGAGGTCAGAGATCACGGAAACGAGGAGAGGAGCGGCGCAGTTAGGCAAATGCGGCCGCAAATTCGCATTTCACGAGGCCTGCCAATAAACTCTGTTTGTCTGCTTTTAGAAAGAGGCACTAAGGAACTCGATTTACCAGAGCATGAAAATTTATTGAAGTTTCAAATAATTTTTATTAGCCACATTTCCTTTAAATGCTGAAAAAATACATTCATTAAATTACTCATTCAATAAAACAGCTCAATGCTATAGGTACTAATGACGTAGTTAAACTAAAATGTTAGTCTGTAAAGTTTTCAAAACACTTGTTAGTATTTAAGCAGGAAAAAAATGTTGTTTGTTCCTCCTAATTTAAATAACAATTTGTGAACTGTATGTGTTAGTCTGTGCAAGTAGATGCACTTGATGAGTATTTTAACTGAAGCTACGTGACCTTCTTAACACTTTTATCATATAATCGTTCTTTAGATACGAAGAGGTGAACGCTCGATACATTTGATTATATTGGGGATTTTCATAGACCCTTAACCCGACATTTCCCTTTGGCTGTGTAATGTGAAGTAATCCAAAAAGCTGTATCTGGTAGCAAGCACTACCGGAATGCGCAGCCAATTGAAATCCTGTCACCGAGTCATTACGGCCTCACAGAATTATTATTATTATTTTAAGCCACGTGGTGTTAATTCTGTTGTTTGTTCGGATAAGACACTTTATATCTGTATTTTCAAATACAATTTTACAGAAGAAAACTGTAGCGAAAAATGATCCTAGTAACTGTTTTTACATTTGAACTTAATTACAGTTATATCTGAAACAAAGAAACGAAATGAGACAGAAATACACAAATACTCGTGACTGAAGTGACGCTAGTCGGAGACCATCACGCGTCTGATTACCATAAAAACGATTAGTGCGTCATGTTTGTGCGCCCGTCCGTCAGATTTGCCTGAAGTTGATAGCTCGGTTAATAATAATGATGTGGATGCAATTTTACAAAAGTGTCTGTTCGGCATATCGGACTCACCAAAATTAAGTTTTTTTTCCCACTTTAGTTATAAAAATGTTAATTTAACTTTTATATTTTATACCTTTCTTGATAGTTCAATAATAATTTAGAAAAACTGCCAATCTTCGGTCGCGCGTGCAGCGAACACCCTACGATCAATCACAACTTATGAAAAAAGTGGATCAATAGATGTTTCGGTTTATTGCTACGCTTGCAGAAACTAATTTCAAACATCGTAACTTGGAAAAAAAGAAGATGATTGTCGTCATTAATATCCAGCACCTAATAATCCTTATTTTGATGTAGTTATATTTCCATATTTGTAAGAACAGTTTCACTATGAAACACTTAATATTGAGAAAGATAAGATACATATTTTGCTCCCCTGAATAATAATAATAAAAAAAATGCAAATAATAATGCCGCATCTAACCATCATGTCTTGAAATCTTCTCTTTGGCTTTACAGTGTTTTAAACAAGTAGGAGACATTATTGGGGTCAATGAAACTTTTCTTTTACATATGTTGGGGTGTTATAGAAGATACTGTTAATTACGTACCTTATTAAATAACACTTCATCAATTACCTAAGTTATATTTCAGAACATACCCTTCATCAAGTTCAAGCCTTTATGAAAGTTTTGATCATGTTATTGTGTTTCGCATTTCATGAAATGATAAAAAAGCCAAAATTTGGTTAGAGGTGCTGATAGTTTTTCTTTCTCTTTATAACAAGTGCCTTATAGTTTCTAAAACAAGTGCCTGTGATCATTAACATAGCAGTGTTACATCGGATGTATAGCATATGGATCACCGAAATGGGCGCATTAACAATAGTAACTAATTAGATTTTTTAAGAAATAAAATAAATATGGGTAGTAATAATGTGACTCGGGGAGTAAGAGAGTACAACCTCAATGATGGGATATGCAATAATATTATTCCCAGTTTTAGGATGGCAGCCATGTTTAAGTGAGAGCAGTAGCCACGTTGAGCGGTTAGTTGGCGTACACCAGCAGCAGGTCTCGAGAGGATCCAACCTCATAACATTAAATTGAGAGAGATAACCATACAAAATCGCTAGAAGCCCTTCAGCTTGACCCGTATAGCAAAGAGATAAGAAAAACTCGTCGTAACTTGTGAAGTTCAAGTTGTTACTCCGTCCTAGACCAGAAAGTTAGAAGGCGGCTGCTGTTTGACAGTTATAAACTTCAATGATACCCAGTCGTCTAGCTCTATGTGCTAAGTTTGGGTTCCTAACTCGGTGGTCAGTGTTCAGTTTGCAGTTCTCAACGGCTTAGGTAGGCGCCCATGATTGAGAAAGTGATAGAATGCAGTTAGCAAGCATAAGTAATTATTTCTCTCTCTCTCTCTCTCTCACTCTGACTCTCTGCCGGCTATTTCTAATCAGAACTACTCTCAATTATAAATGAGTATATTTGGGGATCCCGTAAATTATAAGACATTGGAACATATATGATGCTCAGAATTTATATGTATAACTTCGGCCTAGGGTTGAAAATATGTTGAAAGGAAGAAGCAGTTAAGTAGTGTGGAACTTAGATCATTTACGTAAGACTAGGTGCAGTGTTTGTAATAAATCGCTAAATTATTAACCTTAAGTTACAATTTGGCGCAGTTCATGTGAGAAAATATGTTTATTTAAGGACATTCTAACATAAAAGAACAATATGCATCTGAATATCTTTCGCCAAAGTTGATTATTTTAATCTTTTACGTTATAATTTGGCTCCTGATTAAGTGTGTTTGAGGCAAATATGAAATTATTTTTTACTTAAACCTCCTCTTCAGTAATTTTGGAATTACTAGTATGGTTCATTGAATAATTAGCAATCTTCGGATAAATAAACTAACTAATCAGTCAAAGAAGAAGAGATGTAATTTAAAAGATTGGGAACAAAAATTGGGACCGGGGTGGGGGGGGGGGGGAGGTAGACAGTGGTGTACGTTAGAATATTAAGTAGAAGAATTTGCAACTCCAGAGACATACATTGGTTCCTAATCTGAATGTGGCTATTGGCAACGTACATATGAGACAATTCCGTATTATCAGGTTATGAAGCAACTCCAGCTACAGACTCGTCTCCCTGATTCCCTCTTGTGTCTGCGTGCAGGAAGTGAGACCGCCCCAGTCCTGTTGGCTTGCCCACTAATCTAGAACCGCAGAGACCAGGCAGGCGCCCGGAGATGGCGACCAACTTTAATTTCCTCCGCAGCTCCGGAATTGACTGTCGGGCCGATAAAACTACGCTGGACCGCGACTTTGTGTCCTCTGTCCACTGCCAGACTTGCGTTTTCTCCTCTTTTTCTCGTCGAGCACTTAAATTTACCGACTGGCCTGTTCAGCATTACAACACTACAGTATTTCTCTGATGTAGGTCACGAGATTAAAAACGTGTGGCGCCACGTTTCTGCCGAGCTTGCCATCGTAGATTTTCAAATACACTATCACACGGTTCTCAAGAGTTGCAGAGCTAAGTCACTACAAATGTACGTTTAGCGAAAATTGAACTTTAAAAATTAAATTTTTTGGCTGTCTGAAAATTAATTTATCGATTGTAAAGAATACACATTATGCCTCTTAATTGGAAATACAATTTCGAATTTCACTGGAACTTTGTCTCTGTCAAAACACATGTTAAAAAAAAAAAAAAGAATGGTCGAGGAAAGAGCTACTGCAAGAAATGTCTAACCAATAATGAAATATTACTTCCAACACACAGGAAACTAAGGTCAACCACAACTACATACAATCGCATCTTTAGAATCATAATTTCAGATTAATTCCATTAATAGTACCCATTTAAACAAAACCTATTTTTCTAGGATTATTGACGACCAGTAACTGCCCTAACACACCGTGGCTGCGCAAAACGACCTCAACTCACGCTAACACACGTGCTGGGATTTTTTTTTTTTTTTTTTTTTGGCATTAGGTATGTGTGTAGCAGAGTAGGAGACATAGTGGTGCAAAAGCCCTGATCACGAGATTGCTGGGTTAAATTCAAAACTTCTCCTTAGTGCGTATAAGGTGCATACAACACTGTTCATTATGTTCAACGTCCAAAAGTAATCAGCATCTAGACTGGTTAAAAAATAATAATTATGTAAGGACCATTCGTAAAACCGGCTTTTTCATTGAACTTTTTTCGGGCTTTATGCCTGGTCGATGTCGAGGTCATTAAAAGCGTGAGAATATTGGGGACAAGAAACGAGAAGGAATTCTGTCATCGTCTTTTGAAAGGAACCACCCAGGCGCTTTCCTGGAGTGATTCTGAGAAACCATGGAAAATCGAAATCAGTAGGACCGGAACGGAATTTGAACCCTCGCCCACCAGTGTTACAGCTTACCTAGCCGGAAAAGTATTATTGAAATTTTCCACAAGCAGGTAACATGCTGAATACTTTGAATTTATTCCATCTTTCTTAAATGTGAAACCAGATATTTTCATGCAGTGTCAGATGTTCCAGACGAGGTAATAATAGCTGCGGAAAGAGAGGAAATAAATATTTATGCATCCAAATTTATAATAGTTTTTTAACTTAAACTATTAAATATTAATTACAGCTTCAGTTTTAAAATAGATAGATTGTAAAACCTAGCCCAAGCCATATTAGGAACAAATGTTGTTGAAGAAAAGAATCTGTTTGGAAAACCGGGCTTTGTTTCTAGGCAGCCTTTGCTTCGATTCAGGTGTAAAATAATCATTTTATGAGCAATTTAAAAAATTTACATTAGGAGTTAACCGTAATTTCATACTTTTATGAAAACGTACTAAAGCATAGAATATAATAAAAAACAAATTTCCCTATTTAAAAGTGCAACGTAACATTCACTAGAAGTACTTAGTGGAGAGAACACTTGGTCAACACTCAGTCTCAAGTCATTTTAAGATTCTTGATACTTTTATATTGGTACAGATTCTGAACCCATTATAAAGACCTTATGTAACTATTTTAAACTGTAGATTTATGAATTTTCTTCGTCTCAGCTCAGGACTGTTACGCAGTTAAGAGTAGTTAAGACTTCTCGCTATGGCAGAACTGTCAATATAAATTTCTTTCAATAAATTTAGTAAGATTTCTAGTATTTTTTTTTTTTTTTTTTTTTTTTTTTTTGTAAAACATTATAATGCGGGTCTATACACGGTGTAACACATTACATGAAAACACGCGCCACCAAGGTTTTCGTGGTACAAATTGTCTCTTGTCATTCACATGAAATTTCTTGTACTGGCTGTGAAGTCCTTTGTTCTGATTATTTACACACATGACAATGTTTTTCTTGCTGATTCCTTCCAATGATGCGGTTATTTTAATTTTGGAAATTCAGAATCGTGTTGGCATGGTCCTCCAGCATTGAATGAGTAGCTATGCCAAGAGTAAGCAGTACCGTACCTCTCATCAAAATGAACAATTCAGTCATACCACGGTTAAAGTGACTGATATCGCGTTAAAAAGAGAATTTTTTTCCTTTTTATCAATGAAAGACATAATTTTATGCGATTAAGATGTTACTGGTGCAGCAGTCGAATACCTTAGTGATTACATTCCATTTCTGGTCAGTCATTTTATTATTTTCCCCACTAATTTGCATACTGTAAGTTTAAATGGTAGTCATTACCCATTTATTGATGATTTGGTTTCTTCGTTCTTCCAGAAATGAGATAAATAAGCCTTAAATAACGTAATTAATGACAACCAAGCCATCATCTCAATAGAATTTAAACTACTTCTCTGCTGGCATTGTCGGCTTCTCCACTTCAGGTTTCCTCACAAATTATGATGTTTATTAACTACTGGAAAACATTTAATGGAGTCTTTACACTTTACCTTCCATTCTTTAAATACGGCCTATATTGACGAACAAATGGGAAGCAGTTACAAGGAGCTGAGACGTTTTTACCGTGCAGGTAGTACTTGAGGTGTTGCTTACAGGCGATCCCCTTAAGGAGTCCAGTTATTTTCCCCCATCTTACACTGTAAGATCTAACAAAAACTTCTATTTCTGTCATTTACGATTATTACTGTTATGCACATGTAGTACCTGACACAGCTACCACGATCGAGACTATACCAAGAACATTATGTTGTCATCTGTCTACGAAATGTGTAACTATGTTCTGTGTGTGATATGTGAGTGTATTTTTGTTTGTGAAATGTGTAGTTGATGAGGTGGAGATTGGGCACCGACCCAGCATTCGCACAGACGACTGCGAGAAACAAACTAAAAAAAAAACCGCTATGAGGACGGCCAGTCCCGTTGTTCCTCTCCAACCCAATGTTGAGGCGCCCTGACACGCGCTGCGCCACTGGCGGGTAGGTTTATATAATCTTAATTTACTAGTTCACATTTTCTTTTGGCATTTTAAGAAATCGATAGTTTTTAAAAGCTAATAATACTTTTAACCTTCGATAATAATCTGAAAACGAGTGTACAACTTCTTTTTTTTTTAATTCATGAGAACTTTAAAGTCGAAATTGTATGAGCGAGAAGAACACTTTCCGTGTGTTTAAAATTTCAGCTCAAACTGCATGGTGCGCGTTGAATTCTTGATGCAATCTACAGTGATCCAGATTACAACATGTCAGTCCTTTTTTATGAACTAAGTAGGAATTGTTCCAATATTACTGTGCATTGCTTGCGACGGTTTGTTGTCCACACTGGAGAATAGTGTTTAACTTTTTACCACCGCAATGTTAAAACAACTCAACTTCGATTCCAATAACTATGAAAACATACTCAGCGATCACAGTTACCCGATGGACCCTACATTTAACTAATGTTAGCAATGAAAAGGATCTTAATCACGATATTCGAAATGACAGCAGACTTACACGGCGTAATATGATGAACTAATGGTAGCGTGTGATAGTGACCTGTAGCTTGAATCCGACGCAGAAACGCTCGTAAATACTCACTCACAAACATTAAGCGGTGACAAAAGCGCGGAATATCCGGTATGCCTCACTGAGAAATAATGTCCGCAGCGCTATTCAATACATCATGCAAATTTTGGAATAATATGTAATATTTGAAACGGGCGATTTATTTTAGCGTGTTATTCAACAGACAACGGTTATTGAATTGTCAAGCGTAAAGAACGATTGTACCAGTATCGGATAAAAACGAAATAAATCAAGAATAATTGCGGTACATAAACAAAACGGTGTTAAATTATATATCATAAAGGGATGCGGGTCAAATATGATGTAAATTAAAGAGAAAGTCGCTTAATATCGTGTAGGACAGTATATCCAAGTCGTTACTAATTGCTTTAATGAAAATGCCTGCATTTGTCACCATCTGTCTGTTTTCAATCGTGAAGGGTCGTAAAAAACATTTTACAACTTATGCTGCCACCTTAATCAAGAGCCAATATCACACAGTTCTTAAATTTCTTTCTGACTTCAAAAGACGCATCTTCTTTTACATACCAAGTGATCCTTCGGGACCTATTTTCCCTATCTACTATGGAAATTTCTTTCTTAGTTCCCTACTAAAGATAAATGGATTTAACCATTATGTTTTTAATACTAGCAATGCAAATGGTTTATTTTTCAACAACGAAATAAATCAAATTAAAGTAGCTATAATCAATGACACCAAATTATGATGTCGTATCACTAAATTAACTCTTATTAAAGAAAGTTTAGCCTACCATAAAAATAACTATAAATTGAGGAATGAGTGGTAAGTGCTTAAATTAATGACGATATCTGTAGTTAACACTGACATACTCATAAACGGAACCGAAACAGCAAATAATTTTATATAAACTTCGCATTACGGCATTCTATTAGAATAATATCTAGAATAACAGATTCGGAAACAAAAGTAGTAAAATATATATTTTACATGATTTAATCCTATACTCTTTTACGCTGCTTCAGGAGGAGAAATTCTTCTAGACCAAACCTATTAGATGATAAAAGTATGCCTATTTACACGTATTTAGGTACTTTGGATATTTTAAATCTTATTTTATTATTATTTCGTAGCTGGCAATGCTAAACATTTTAATTTATTTTGGAACATGAAATACCATTTCAAACTTAAGAAACTGGTCAAATTACTGCTTAGATATTTATTCTTCTCGCATGAGATATAAAAATATACCCTCCAAGTTTTTAAAAAGTTATTAACTCAAGAAGGATAAATTTTCTGATTCAATACAGTTTGACACTACAGAAATATTAAGTAAAGGGAACGAAAATTTATATTTATTACTGCTTTAGCGGCTGGTTCTTTTTAAACAACAAAGCAATTTTACATTTCACTTTTATTCAGGTACGTATCTCATTTGCACAGATATAAGTTTGAATGAACATTTTCCTCATTTTTTTCTTTAAAAGAACGTATATTTTGGAGAGGTCTCTCATCAGGAATTCTTAGGCTATTTTTTTTATTGCGTCTTCGTACATTTGAAAGCTAACTAGCTTAGGCTTCAGCCCAAACGTCAATTCAATCTTCCCACAGAAGATGTACTTTAAGCTAGTAAATGTAGCAGATTTGATGGATCTTTACTTTCCTTTGAGAGCAACAATTTTATTCCGAAACCGAGACACCTAGCGTTCACATTGCATTTCATATGTAGGAAATAAGGTATTCCTGACATTAAGGTGAGGTTGAGGTTCTGCAATAATTCTGGAAGCAACAGGGACTCCAAGTGTGGGCTGCTCGAACCCCAGTCACTTAAAAATATCACTCATCCACGTTCCTGTACAGTTAACTACAGTCCACTAGTCTCAGCAATTGACACGGTGTTATTATTTGAACATGTCACAGACAGCATCCCTCAGTACAGCAGGGTCAACAAAAACAGCTGCAGTAAAGACTTTCTGGGAGAATATCATCAGTGATTTTTTCAAATAAACCACTAACTTTCGGTTTTTCCTGAACTGTAGTTGAGCTAAAACTCTGAACGGATAAGTATGCACTATTTTATGTAGTAACCCCATTCAATGTTACTTCGTACGCAGCAGCTAAATCGATCTCAAGAGGCAGCGAGAATTTAGTCAGTTGACACAACCATGTCTTTTGTAAGGTGTTAATTGGGTAGCTCTACCTCTGCCTAATCCAATTATTTAGCAAATAATTGACCAGCTTTCAAGAGACAAAAGAAGCCAAATTGCCCCTTGTAAACCCCAGCTCAGCACGCCATGAACAGAGATTGTTGAGACATCCTGTTTCTTACGTTTTCTGTAACCCCACATCGTAAACTTGAAATCTGAGAACTCTTTACTGCATTGAGTTCGGGTTGATTATTAACTTTTCCACTCGCTCGATGAAATAGTTACTCAATTTGACACTAGTTGTTTGAACGAAACGTTGACATAGACTGTACCACAAAGCATACATTTAATAAATCCGACAGTCTAGATATCGTGGATTTAGTAAATTTTCTAAAACAGAATAATTGTCATAGCAACGTTCCTTCCAACCTCGTCTCTGCCTGCGTGAAACTTATTTCTCTGACATCCTGGTGCCATATCAGAAATCGAGAGAAGAAGAGGCTGACGAGCCATCCCTGTGCTCTTAATTATATTGGAACATAAATTATGACTCTTCGAAAAAAATCAACTGAGGCAAACGCTAAGCCAATGACCTACGAAAGAACTTCACATTAAGTGAAGTAATCAGGTGCGCGTGAATAAATTACTTACAGCGTTATGTCGACTATTGAGAAACGAAGCAGACAATCAAAAAGCTAGTAATATTTGAAACTAAATCGTATGTTCAAATAATTTAAGAGGCCATTAGTTTTTTACTACACGTAAAGTATGATTAGTGGCACATACACACAAACTTTTTAGGTAATGATTGATTTCCCACTCTGCAACTGTACTTGGAATGATTGACGACACATTCTGCGAAATGGTTAACATTAAACATTCGCATCATCGGAGGGAAATCATATTCACATCCACCATTGTTAGAAAAGAATAATTTGTAATTAAGTTTAATACTTGTTTAACATGGCTGCAGAACGCTAACAGGTATGATATAGTGTGAAAAATAGAGAAAAGTGTTTAAAGACATTAATGGAAATCATTCACTGACAGACATAAATAACAGTTTGAATTTTATAAAAACCACGACCAGACTACGGTGCTATTATGTTGTATGGAGAATACTAGCTTGTTCAAAGTTTGAAGATATTGATAGAGTCATCGCAATTATGACAGATGTTGTTTGGGCACAAGCGATCTGATTTTATTATTTTAATAAAACTTCAGTCCACGAAAGTAACAGAGTAAATAAATGACAAGAAGTGTTAGTGAATTTTTTTTTTGGGTGCAATTTCGTTTGTGGCATTGAAAATCTAAAATAAACAAGTGATTCTCTTTTGATTTTACAACCCACATATGTCGTAGATATCGTGTCCCTTTGAGTTATGCGTTAGTAACAGAAAGAAATCATGTACGGCCCGTGTTGATGACCCTAGCTATAGAATCGTGTTATATTAGTGATTGGATATGCCAGGATGACTAACACGTTGGCTCTATGGGGATATCCCTACGATGCCCTATGACTTGCGCCGACTGTCTTCTTATATCTTCTGCTCTTGCGTTCTTGTTCTGCGGACCCATCCTCTTCTTTTCTTGTGCTGCTGAATAAACATGAGCATCGAGGGTAATTTGTATCTAGTAGAGGGTGCGGACAGCTATGAGTTACTTGAAACGAAACAATGTTTCTGGAAACCTCATTTAATCTGTACTGTGCCGAATCTGTACTGTCAATGTTGTGCAAGATAGGGAGGTATTCCGTAACCCGTGATACTGATCCCAGGGATGAAACTTAGCTCTACAGTTCACAACTAACAGAGAATGGTACGGTTGGTGCAGCGACAATCTATCTCCGAGGCCTAGATGTTAACTTGTTGCTCGTCAGTGAAGAAGTGAGACTGATCAATGTATTCCGACTTGCTGGAAAAGTATTGGCTTGCATGCTCAGCACTGCACATGTAGCTTGCAACCTGAACTGTCGATCGGCAGAAACTCGAACAACAGGACGTGCTAACTCGACGTCTGGCTGCAGTGAAACTTAGCAAACTTACACGATTTCGATACTAAAATATTATACTAAATGACGTCCCGTCACACCCGCATTGAATAACTATTCTGCAGTTAACTCACTTTGTGATGTTATGGATACTGGTAGATTTAAATCAAAGGTTTAGCAACTACTAATAGTGCCACATTGTCAGACTGTTCATTGGTCGAAAGGACTAGTGTATTATGCGAAACTCATACAGTGATTACAGCCGATCGGACAGACTGTTGTGCACAGCACGCATTCGACGTTTGCGGTGCGCTGAGGCCACGATCGTAATGCAGTGTGGCGGCCGCCAGCCGTCTGTCGTGTTGGATGCCGAGCGAGCCAGCAAGCCAATAACACGACCCCTACGCAGGATACCCCGCCCACCACCCGCCGTCGCCCCCGCAATTTTCTGGCTGCCGCCCTTGAATGGTAGAGTCCCGAGCTTTATGCCGAGAAGCCAAGATACGGCTTTGTCAGCTGAGAGATACCGCTAGCTGAAGAGCCTCACTTTCAGCCGCGACATCTGCATCCGCACGCACGTGGCCGGCTTAAACTTCAAAGAGTTCTATTTATGACCTAAATACGTCACGTGCCTTCCAGATTCAGCTGCTGTCACCACGTCGATGGCAACCTTATATGAGAAATCACACTTCGCGAAACTAGAATAAAACATAACTGTGATGTACATTGGTGTCAACCTTACTTGTGAATTATATAACACTAGCCTCTTCGCCTGTCAAATATCACGGTTTGAAAGCTGTGTTCCGGCAATTCATATCTTTGCAGTTGCTTCATTAAATAAAATTGTTATTATATAATGTTCAAACCCTTGATTTTGTAATGTTGCACATATTTGGGTTGTAGTTTACATAGCGATACAGTTGTAATTCCGACAGCATTAATGACGACGGAAGTATGGAACCATTAAGATAAAAAATAAATCAGGAATCCGAAACTTTATGCTATACAGCGTAATATAGGCCTCATTTAGCACGATAAATATTACTTTCATCCGCTTGAAGAAATAACTACAGTAACATCTACGTCTATACCTTGCAATTCACAAAATTGAAGGTGGCAGAGGGTGTTTTGCATTAAAACTGATCTCTTATCTGGGCATTCCAATCCCCAATGGGACGAGGAAAGAATTCTTATCTCTCCTGTCATTGTGACTGAAATAGGTTGGTGGACGAAGGATTCCATCGCACTGGTGAATGGAAGGAGCTGTTTACGTGTTTACCAATTTTAAACGAAATCTACGTCGTCCGTCTATCACAGAATCCCAGCCCAATCTACGAATCAATTCTGTGGCGCTTTCGTAAGGACTGCGGGAAGCAGTCACGAATCGAGAGGCTCTTCTCTGTACTTTCCTGTACTGTCAATCAACTCGCTACGAAATAGATCCCAAACGGCACAACAGTAATCCAAATCGGGACGCACGAGAATTTTGTACGCTACATCTTTTTTTGTGCGTTACAATTTTTCAAAATTCGACCTAGGAATCTCAGCCGAGAATTAACTCTACCTACGACCGAATTACTGTTCCGATCCCATTTCATGTTGCTTTTTACTATTTCACCAGCCGGCCTCGGTAGTGTAGGGGCTCCGCGTGCCGAAGGTCGCCGGTTCGAGTCCGGCCGCGGGCATGGATGTTTAAGTGTTGTTTCTGTGAATGTCCTTCCTGTGGTGTGTCTAATTAGCTGGGGAAAAAATCATCAGGCTGGCTGTATGGTCTAAGATGCCGAAATCCATTTAAAAAAATGATATTACGCCACAATACTTCAGAAAATCAGCCACATAAATAACTGAACTATTTACTTTGTACTCCTCAACAAGCGGATTCTTTTAGTTAGTTACATCCATTGTCTTGCACTTTAAAACAGCGTTTGTGAATGAAATTTAAATTATTTACGAAACATGAGTGGTCTGGTGGCTCAGTGGTTAAGGTGTCTTCTGTCTGGGGAAAGAAAGATACCCGGTTCGAATCCCTGTCTCGGCGGGGATTTTCATAGCTCCTTAATTCGGACTTGCTGTGTAATGTGAAGTACGCCAGAAAGCCTTCCATGGTTAAACTGTAGGTCCCCTGTACCCTGCAGGATTGTCGCCCGACAGGGGCGGAATGCGCAGCCAATAGAAACCCTGTCACCAGGGCATTACGACGTCACGGAATTATTATTTATCAAACTAAATTCATCGTGAATTATGCTGTAAGAAAGTATATCAGTTGCCATTCTGGTCCTGCCAACATTTAACCTAACTCCAACCTCCGTTAATATTTCCATCTGAAAATCATAGCTTCTATTACTATCGTATGAATATATTCACCATATTTCAATCTAAATTCGACCCATTTGAACTATTTAAAGGTGGCTAATATAGTGAAATCGGTAATAAAAAGCAACTCACAATTAATATGTTAATTTAAACGCAATATATACATTTATTTAAATGTTTTCGCAATTCATTTTTCCGAGTTTCGCACACCAGTGACACAGAATATAGCGGAAACATTTACACTGAATATAAATATCTCGCAAATTCGTCAACTTTAAAGTGCTGAACACAGTATTTGGCAAATCATTTCTTCGTAAACTAAATACAATTGTTATTAAATAACGCTCGAAACCTGCAATGAATGCAATGTCGGTATCTCTTAGCTACTGTAATAGCGGTATCTCTGGAGAGAGTATAAGAAAATATCTATAAAGAACGAATGTAAATAAACAAGAATCAGCTAATAATTAATGTGTCGATTAAAAAGAAATACATACTTCTCTGCGTGTTCTGGTAATTCATTTCTTCCCGAATTCTTTCCTAATGTAACTGTTATTAAATAACGCGCATGAAACCTCTAGTAACATCCAGGCCGTTATTAGCTCGGCGACGAAGGCGGGGTGCGTGACGTCACAGAGTTACGGAGATGTTTACACAGAGAACAAGTTTAGCCTTTTATTATTATTACTGATAATTTGCCAAAATCCATGGGTTAGGTAACTTATGTCCGCAGAAGGATGAAAATGCCATGGATATATAGATTGTCACATACATTCCTTCCATCTTCGGTGGGTCTGCGGGTGTGAAGTTCGAAAAATAACAATAACTGAACAAATTTATAATTTTAAAATAAAGCTTTCCATCAATTTATACTATTATCAAAACATTATTCTATTTGTTCCAACAGAATTTTTCCTTCCTTCAAGTTATTTTCCGCTAACCTCTCCGTAAGGCCGAAATAGATCTTGATGGAATAACAATGCTGCCCAGTGAATATGAGTTTAAGACTTTTCAAGTTAAACACAGCGCGCAGGGCGGATTTTCCAACAATTTACCGTCAAAATATCTTCAAGTGATTGCGCTTCTCGAAAAATAAATGACTTTATCTTTTTAAAAGCGAATCATTGAGCACGAATTTTTATTATAGAGTTATATTACCACTACGTTAAACTAATAAAATATTTACTGCAGTGCCGATACAAACATATCACCAAATAATTGTACGTGACAGAGAGATACAGACTGCTGATCGTGAGATGTCAGCGCCCTTAGAAATGAAAGGTAAGTGGCAGGTAGTTGACTCTAGCAAGTGTCATCCGGCCACAAGAGGCAGCGCTGTATTAACAGATAGAGGAAGCAAACAGGAAAGGGCATCGGACGTTGTTCGCACTCCAGGTGATCACTCTTAAGTTTCACTCGCCTTGATCATCAGAATTCTGCGCGGTAGTCATCATAGACTTCGTTTGTGGAGTGGGCGAAACATCCCTAGAAACTGAACAACTTAGAAAAAGTAACACTCGCACTAAAACTAATATCATATCCACGAAACTGAAATATCACAGTAATTGTTACAAAATAATAATAACAATAATACGAGCTCTGCAGATGAAAGTAATTCTGCTGGCTATTCATTATGCTTCGCAAACACGTTTAACAGATGTCACTTCGAGAACCTAATTTCCGAAAGATAATTAAGACTTAATTGGAATGAAATTGAACCATCACTTGTGGTATGAACAAATGATTTAAAGAAACATTCAAAACTATAGCTTCATTTTCTTAAATTACTTTACCTGGTACCTTTCGATTATGTAATTTTTTAAAGTGGAAGAACAGAACTCTCCTATCGCTGTATTGCTATGTTTCGTTAAAGTGACGTATTATACGGCTTTTTTTATTTTTGATTACGGTCTAATTTGATACGCCTACATCAGACGCCAATGTTTTCCAGAGTCAGGACGACCAGTTTCTTTAATCCCTGCGTAATAGTGTCGTTATATGTGTGTAGGATACGTTGGTGAATGCTTTAAAGTATAGTTTTTTTTTTTCGGTAATATTTGGAGTTTAATCCAGGAACTTGCGTACAGCCATCAACAAATACAAAACAGTTGCACTGTGTAACTTTTTACCTGCTTTATCTTGCTGGTATGAGCACTTTACTACAGCTCTTCTTGATGTATAATATGCCCGTCGTCAAGCAGAAATACTAGCAATAGAAGTTGGCTCATTATATTGTTTCACAGCTCGGAACAGAATAATATATCTATTACAACAGGATCATCTAAGAATACTCGAAAGCATTTTTATTATTAAACACTTGGAATAGAATACACTTATTTACATTACACTACATAATAAGAGACTTCTACTTTCCGTTTTATACCACCACATGCTCTCTGTTGCTTACATTCTCACACAACCTCTCGCCATAATTAATTCGTGTCCAAAGATATTCATTGTCTTAGACGTCCACTGTTCATAGATATTCCGGCACTCCAGTATTCACGTATCTTTTATTTTATACACAACGTTAACACATTTGTATCAAATGTATTTAATTTTAACAAACATATTCATCAAAAATTGTAAGGGACCTTGTGACGTTACATATCCCCCCCCCCCCACTAACTTGTCATCAAAATTTGCCTCACAAATTTTGTTGATCTCTCTCTCTTAGCTTAAAATATAATTACATTCACTCTCAGCAACTTTCATCCTTCCATCCACTGTATGTTCAGTTTCAAATCTTTCAGGTTCCTTAAACCTAACACTTTTCCAGATTTCGGGTAATGGAGATAGTATGCATGTTGATGAGGTCTCCCCACGATTTTGTACGGTCCTTCATACACATAACCGAGCGGGGCGGTGTAACGGTTAGCGTTCTCGCCTCGCATTCGGGAGGACGGCGGTTCGAATCCCCGTCCGGGCATCCAGATTTGGGCTTTCCATGGTTTCCCCAAATCACTCCAGGCAAATGCCGGGATGCTTCCTTCAAAAGGCCATGGCCAAATCCCTTCCCATTCCTTGCCCCCATCCTTGCCCCCCATCCTTTCCCGTCTCTAAAGACCTCGATGTTAAAAAGAGACGTAAAGCAGTAACCAAAAAAAAAAAAAAAAAAAAATTCATACATATAAAAAAATTCTTAATTTCTGCATTTATACTTTTAGATCGCTCATGGGTCCTCATCAACACCGGCTCCCCTCTTCTTCTTTCTTATTTTCTTCTATTAAATCTTCTTCTACTTCTCGGTATGACGAACCCTTTATCCTTCATCTTCACTTTTCCTCATGTTGCTTCCTCTTCTTCCCCCTGCCGGTATGACGACCCTTTATCCTTCATCTTCACTTTTCCCCTTTTTGCTTCCTCTTCTTCCACCTTACGGTAAATTAGCTCTTTGTTCTTCCTCATCAATTTGATTGTTTAACTATCTTTGCCTCTTCCTGGTCCTTCCTTCCTTATCCGGAAACATTTCACCCCCTTTTCTTCTTCATTCTCAATATCAATTACGTATATCTTTGTCAAAGTTCCGTTACAATTTTCTTCCTCTTCTGTACTATATTCTTCATGGAATTATTATTCTTCTCCAGAATCCTCATCATTTTCCATTTTGTCTGTTTCCTCGTCCTCCTTTTCTCTTTTCACATCGTAATTTTCTTCCTCATTTCTCACGAAAGAGATACCAGATTTTTCATTTTTTATCATTTCTCCACTACTCTCCTGATTCTTGTCTTCCCAGCAATTCATTCTTGTCAAACCAATCACCTCATTATCTTCCAATATCTTCTCCTCGGCATTGTTAACTCGTTTATTGTCCACAATTTGTTCCAAGCATTTCCACCACTTCAATGGACACCGCCGTCACTTCTTGTTCTTCACCAACTTCTTGTTGCTTTTCCTTGTTCTCCTAACTTCCGTCTCCTTCCGTTTCGATTCCGAATTTTTCCCTAGAGACTCTTCATACTTGATTTATCCAATTATCTATTTCATCATGTGACTGTTTTTTCTACATTTCTTATTTATCTTCCACATTATCTTTGACCTGACTCCTTACTGGTGCCCTCTGAATTTTCTCCTCTTTCTCTATCTTTTGGAATTGTGCTGCAACTTCTTCTAGAACAGCTCTCCTATGCTTCGCTGCTTCTTCTCTGCTCATCTCCATAATCACACACCTAGATTTTTTTAAAGTTCTCGGTTCTCTTCTCTCACAGGCCTGGGAAATGACCTCTTCACAAGCCCTTCCTAATTTCCCTGATTGCAGTCTTCATCCCTCTTTCTCCAACTTTCTACTTGCTTCGGTCGTCTACTTCCATACTTGAATGCATTTCCTTCTCTTCCGTTTCGGTCATTCCATTGTTTATACGGCGTAATCCTTCCCTTCCATTCTTGTACAGGTCTTGCTTCTGCAACATCTCTCCTCCCATCCTTGTCCCGATATCCTTGTTGGCTCCAGTGACCATTGTGAGCCTGTCCGGAGTGTGCTTTTCCATCCTGCAAATTTACTTTTTCCTCACGTCCTGCATAATTTTGGTCTCTCACGTACCTACCGTCCACTTGTCAATTTGATTCACTCGTTCTAGGAATTCTTGTATATTATTCCACCGCATGAGCAACATTCTCTCCTGCACCCAACGCGGCATTTTTCTCTCCAAAATTTCTATTATTTCATCTTTCTTCAATGGATTTGATAAGTATTTCAGTCCTTTCAACAGTGTCTCACAATAATCTCGAAGGCTACCGTACTGTCTTTTGTACGAGCAGCTGTTCCGAAACTCTTGTTTCACTCGCCTTTGTCTTTCCTCCGACCAGAACTTCTTCAAAAAGTTTCAAAAAATTCTTCGTAACTGATACTGTGCTCCACTACGCCACATGCCCATTCCAATGCTTCACCATCATCTTAATATATCTAACTTCGACAAATATAGGTGGATGAATCTCTCCCCCAGGAACGAAACACACTTCGGGCAGTTTTATTGGCCCTGACTGTACCCCATCGTTGGCGGCACTGTATTCTATTTTATTTTGTACCATGTCAACTCGCTGATTTATCTCCATCCATTGTTTTTCAATTGCCTTTTCACAACTTACTACTTCTCCTTGCACGTGTCAAATCTCCTATCTAATTCCTTGAATATTCTCCGAAAATTCATTTTTTAATTTACACTGCTCGTCATCTACCATTTTCATTGACTCTTCGCGGTTCCGCTCTCCATTAATAATGCGCTCCTCCACATTGTTCAGTTTAAAACAAATATTATCTTTTTCCTTTTTCCAGTTTTGAAATTATTGTTCCATTCTTTTTCGATTCTGTGAAATTAACTCTTGCGTTTTCTCTATCTGTTGTTGGGTTAACTATTCCAATTCCTGTCGGCTTCTTTACAATTCTTGTCTCACTTCTTGTTTTAATTCTTGTTGGCTCTGTAAAATTCTCGCTAGTATTGTTTCCAGAGAATTATTTTCTCCTCGGCAAAATTTCCTTTTGGTTACACCAACTTGAGAGGACTCATGAACTTTCTCTACACTAATATCACAAATAGATTGTTCTGAATATTCATATCCCGAATCTAAACTACAATTCAAGTTTCCCGAAATATTAACATTTTTACAATTTTCGCCTCCCGTCCCGTTAATTGATCTAACTGTATTTAATATCAAATCTTTACTCTCCATTTATACCAAAAAAAAAAAATTGTCACACGCGGATAATGCTTTTGCCAAACAATTTCAAACACTCAAAAAAAAAAAAAAAAAAAATTACGAAGTAAAATACAGACTGGCAACCAAAAAAAAAAAATTCTCCACCGAAACGAAATGTATTTTTCAACGCTGTATTAAAGACACAATCCACCATCAACATACATAATATCTTTACAAAAACATTTTTACAAAGACAAAACTAAAATTTCATATCTGTATATAAGCATGCATTACACACTTTGTTCAAATTTCTTTTACTGACAATTTATTTTAGCAAACTTATTTCGACATGCAGTCAGAGACAATATTTAGTTCGTCAACTTTAAACAAAACGTTCATTACTTTCACTGACTCTTAAGACAATTTACACCACTAAATTCCTTTATTTCACTTTTAAATATATGTTCTCCTACCTTTGTTTCTCGTATCCGAAGATCTGCATAGTTCTTTCCTTACCGAACCGAATTTTCAGCTCCGAGTCCTGTCACGGTCAGCCACTTGTAAGTTACCTGCTTTATCTTGCTGGTATGAGCACTTTACTATAGCTCTTCTTGATGTATAATATGCCGTCGTCAAGCAGAAATACTAGCTATAGTAGTCGGCACATTATATTGTTTCACAGCTCGGAACAGAATAATATATCTATTACAACAGGCTCATCTAAGAACACTCGAAAGCGATTTAATTATTAAACACTTGGAATAGAATACACTTCTTTACATTACACTACATAATAAGACTCTTCTACGTTCCGTTTTATACAACCTTATGCTCTGTGTTGCTTACATTCTCACACAACCTCTCGCCATAATTAATTCTTGTCCAAAGATATTCATTGTCTTAGACGTCCACTGTACATAGATATTCCGGCACTCCAATATTCACGTATCTTTTATTTACACACAACGTTAACACATTTGTATCAACAAAGCAAGAATAATATTTAATTTTAACAAACATATTCATCAAAACAATTGTAAGGGACCTTGTCACCTTATAACTGGCGTTATTTATTAATAGTTAATTAACTACACGTTATTGTTTAATATACCTGCTGATTGTAATAAAGTATAAATAAATTTGTAGTACGATGAATAAAATCAAAAGAATGCTACAGAGAAACTCAAATTATAGTAAGAAATTGTCCAATGTTCTAAAATGTCTTAATCGCTTTAACAATGGGATAAGTAATGCGATGTCATTACCTATTGAGAAGTTTATAAACTTCGTCCTGAAGCGCACTCCCGGTTTTTGTTGACAAGAGGAACAAAAAAAGATTTTTTTTTGAAATTTTGTATCCAGTGTTCATATAGTTACCCTTTACGAGGTCATGAACAACAGTTTTTGTTACATTGACGATATTTAATTGAACTCACATTGAAGAACTGTGGGGTTGTCTTTTAACACAGATCGAGCTAACCGCATAACACTTACCTGCAGCCAGTCCATATTCCGAAAACAAATGAGAGATGAGGGAGATGAAGTCTGCCATTGCACAATATGCCGCCCCACACTCTACCTCGGCTATTCAGACGCAATCGGAATCGAAAATTTTGTGAATCAGGTCAAGCGCGCGAAGGACAAATTGGAGCGCTCGTTATAGAGGTCTCGTGTCTTCTCCGGGAATGAAGTTGAGTCAGTGAGTCACTCAGTCGGTAGTAAGTCAGGTCGACGTAATGGAGATCGATAGGTCGCTGGTCTCGCTCCGACGACTCCGAGCGATCGAAAACGGAGTCGAGGGCGCCATTAGCAGCTCCCCGCCATTACGTGGACATATTTTCAAAGATAAAGACATCTCCGTAGCTGCTCTCGACTGCAGACTCGGTCGCGTGTCACGGGGGAACAAGCTGGCAGGCTGAAAATCATACTGCATCTGTTCTCCCGCCGTTTATGGGCGATATGATAATACCCTAGATGTTTTCCGGTGCCATAATTAATTCAATGCTGTTGCAGCTATTCAGCTTCTTTACATAGTGTATTTTTTTCTTTGGCTAAATTATATTTCTGTGCTTTGGTCCTATATTTAAGGCGGTATTCTGCTGCTTTTAATGAGAGCTGAAGAAGTTATCCAGTGATTTATTTAATTTGGTTCAGCCATCTCAGTGTTATTCTTCTGCCGAAAGATCGATTGGTCGTTCGTATTTATAGTCTAAGTGAATTATGTTCGTAGAGCGATGGTGGCTACAAATTCTTCCAATAAAACTGAAGTGCATAATGCATTGAAAAAGAGTGAAGTATTTGCCCATTAATGCTATTTGTGCGACAGTTCCAAAGCAAATAGCGCAAATAGCTTTATTAAAATATTTTTAACTGACGCAAATAAATTTGTAAGATAATAAAATTTTTAGAACTGAAAATCAAATAGGTGACACGGACAGTAGATAATATTTTGAAATATTGAAATCTGATTTGGAGTGATAGAGGCTAGTTTACACCAAGATACATAATGTTGACACTTGCTTTTGGACTCTTTTAATCTTCTTGAACTATTCTATATCTGGCTTCGAGTTTCCTCAAACGTTAGCAAAAATTTCTCTGCCTATGGTTTTTTGAAACTGTGGAGTGTTCAGGAAGGGGCAGGAAAAGAAGTCTGCAGAGATAAGAGGAACCAAGATTCTACTATACAGAGGGACTTTAGAGAGGGACTTCCTGTTTCTACCAAGTCCAGTAACTACACCACAGCAACGCAATAAAGCACCATCTTGAAAGAACACAAGAAAGCAGTGAACAAAGTGAGGGTATGTTGAATACTGCTGTTTGCCCATAAGGATTAAAAGTCATCAGGATTCTTCTGAATAAATCTTCGGCTGCTACGAAAGATGAAGAGCCTGAAATACATTTGATCATTGAAGTAGTAGTACTCGAGCCATGTTAACTAGATTACCAATAAAACAATAATTATATTCCACATTATTCTACAACCGTGTAATTTGAGAACTTGCCGGAAACAAATGAGCTCCTTATTCATTTTTTCTTATGGCTTTACGTCTCGTCGACGTTGTGGTTATTACAAGCGGAAAAGGACTCAGGGCGTGGAAAACGAATAAATTCAGACATGGCCTTTAGAAGAAACTATCCTCAGAAACGTCTGGAGTGATTTAGGGAAACCATTGAAAACTTAAATCTTGGATGGTCGGATTGAGATTCAGAACAGACTCCCTCTGAATGCGACACCAGAGCTTGGTCTCACGTACTCTTATTCGGTATAACGAACAAGAAAAATGACCTCAATAGAAACATTTCTGCTGACGTGAACAGCGAAGGGAAATTATTTGTAGCATTTAAACTAATCATTCGTTATAACATGATAGCTCAACTGCATCCGTATGGCTAAAATCAACTCACAGAGTGGAAAGTGTGCTTACCGATGCAGCCCGATGCGTTTCAGGAAAGAAAACTTCCTCCGTCCCTCAGTTAACCCTCCCCACCACCGCTCAAAATTGAAATTCGTTGTCGCTCGACCTCGAGAATCAGTAGCAACTTCTCCGGCTGCGGGTTATGATTCACCACATCGTCTCTCTTGCCACAAGAGTACTGAAAGGGAGAAGTAAGCGGAAAATGAAACAAAGGGAAGGGAAAACAGAATACCACGAAGAGGCTGCCCGGGTCCCTGCGTCCGAAGTTTCTCTGCTCATTTTAACTTTTCCGAGAGTGAAAAAGAAAGAACCACAGCTTGGAAAATTTCTAATCTTGGTGTGACGGCTCATAGGGAGTGCGCCTGATTACCATCTGGCTCGTGGAAGTAGGGCATGCGAGAGGCAGCCACTTGGCACGCCTCGCTACATATTAAAACAACTCGCCGCGGCGATGTATTGACAGCGGGATGCGCGAAGCAAGACGCAAGAGTTGAAGGGAACAGCGTCCTGATGGCCAACATGAGCGCGAGGAAAGTTTCGGTTATCAGTCATTTTTATATCGACCGCACATTTTCAGAATTAACAACATGAGATTTGGATGTGAACAACCGTGTGGGTTAATACTAAGTTTCCGCGAGACGCAAGAATAATTCAAACACCGTCTCCACTCACATGAACCGTAAGACAGTCATGAAGATTTAAACTACGAAGAAATCAGGAAGAATAAGGAAAATTCTTTCATACGGAACACGAAAGAGATATTTTGAGCTTATCAATTTAAAAGATTAGCATAGTTCTGTGGATATAAAAAAAAAGATCACTCTAAAAAGACGCTGGTGGAGTTTATTATTTCTTTTTCTTCTGCGAGGCCACAGCGTTACCGCTCAACCACAACGCTCCGTTTGTAACTGGTGATGCTTTTCATTGAATAAGAGGAAAACAGTTTGTAAATGAATCTAACGAAAATTTCAACGGGGTGATTGACATTTGCAATAGAAAAATATTATTGATACTTACTTATGGTTTTACGCCTCGACGTCGAGGACATTAGAGGCCGGATTGGACTGGGGACAAGGAACGGGAAGGAATTCTCCCATGGCCTGTTGAATGAAGCATCTCGGCATTCGTATGGAGTGATTTGGGGAAACCATGGATGACCAAAATCTGGATGCCCAGACGGCGACTCGAACCGTCGTCCTTCCGAATGCTTAGCTAGAGCGTTAACCACTTACCCACCACGCTCGGTTCGAAAAAAACTGTCTCTTCATTTACATGTCAGGAAAAATACTTAGCTGCTATTGTGAGTACTTCAAGACCATAAAGATTCAGTGTGGAATGTATAGGAAACTGTTCACTGTCTATTATTACTGCATCTACACGGCACTAGATCCCTCCTTGCATATCAGCAAAAGCCACTGCAGCCAACGTCACTGGGACAAGTGCAATGATTAACACGCTATCAGTGTAAACGTTTAAATACACTGTAAGTTCTTTTGAGGTGGTCAACAGTGAGCTTGCGCACACATACACACACGCGCGCGCGCGCGCGCGCACCATTGTCAGAACTGCTTTCAATCCCAAATACTGAAAGACTGATACTTTTATCTCCAAAAATAGTCAGTCCAATTTCATAGATCGTAAATACAGAGATGTTCAGACAGAAAGATGTTCGGGTCCATCACTATAATGGTGGCATTGTCAACTGTCACATCCATACCAGTAAACTTAATGTAAAGAAAATGATGCTTAGAAGATTAGATTGCGAAAAAGTTCCAATATAAATAATAATCCGCCAAAGCTGTCTGCTTTATACAGTACAATGACTAAATTGAAGGTGAATTATTTACTTCAGACCAAAAATCATTGAAGCCATCTTCGTACGGTGTTATCACAGCAAGAGTAAGACACTTCGGCAATAATAATTATGATTTCCGTATCATCATATCTCTCAGCTACAGCGAAATAGTTCATCTTGTGCCTCGGAGTAGGCTGGTAACGTAACACGAAGATTAAGAGCCAAGACGAATAAATGTATTTTGCGTTATATTAAGTACCTGTAAGAATGTGAAACAACTAGAAAGCTTACGTGGCTCAAATTACACCTTAGATTTCTTATTACGCTATAATATTCGCCGATTCATATACCGTGTTGTATCGTGGTTATCTTTTACCTGGTAGCATTATAACGTTAGTTTTTTTTGGAGGGGAATGGGTTATGAAACTAAAATCACGGCAAAATATGTCTTATACCTGTTTACATTCTGCAGTAAAATGTAAGCACAGATTTCTTATAAACGTTACGTAATTATAGAACTACAAGAATGATCATACGTGAGTATTGCTGTTTCTGAAACATGCAAGATTAATGACATGTGTATCAATGTTAGAAACTCGATAGTAGGGAAGGTGCGATATACTTTATCTATTCGTCAAATAAAAAAGTTAAATAACAGTTGCGAGAAGACAGAGATCTGCGGGAAATGGTAATATACATCAGTTTAATATCTTAGCAATATCGACCAGTTAAAAAAAAGAGTCCACATCCTGAAGGTTTGTTGAATTCTCCAAAAGTAAGCGTACAAAGCGATTGTGTCACAGGGAGGACGGTGCGTACCTTGTTTGGGACCTACGGTTTAACGTGAAATCCGAATAATTGGACATTCTGGGTTAGCACATATGCTTAAATACATTTCTTGACAATTCCTGGATCAAGGATCCGAAGGAATATTTTTTTTTTTACTTTTCACTTCGTCGACGTCGAGGTCATTACGGGTGGGAAAGGACTGGCGCAAGAAGTTGGAAGGAATTCGACTATGGCCTTTTCGAAAGAACCATTCCGGAAATCGCCTGGAGTGTTTTGGATAAAACAGGGGGAAGCGAATCTGGATGGGCGTACGTGAATTCAAACCTGTGTCCGTCGGAATGCGAGGCGAGAGGATTACCGCTCACCCGCCACGTTCGGTGATCTGAAGGAACTGAACCAATTATGAGCACAGCTAACAGTTAAGTACACAACTATAGGTAGGGCAGACATTAAAATCGTAAATGTGACAGAAATTACGAGAAATGTGAAAGGAAACAGTTATATACAACTTTGGTTATCGCTGATTTATTATCATTCTTTTGTTGTTATATTCTGTAAATTTTACTTTTTTGTAACGAGATTTGATTATTGTCAAGTTGGTACTGTTAGTACGTGTGCCAATGAGAGAGGCTTTCTTTGGAAGAAGAAATTTGTCGGACGCGAAGGTAATTATCGTAAACGCCCACATGGAAGGGACTGTGAGGGACGAATAAATGTAGTATATCTTTGTCAAACAATAGAAATCATATGAAACGTACAAGTCACGTTAAATAAACTATGGCTGCACAGTATATTTTCGCATAATGGATGCTAAATGTAAGTTATTTCTATTATTTCTGCGTGTGTGGGACCGAATAGTAAAAGTATAATGGCTGGTGAAGAAACGTGAAATGTTTTAATAAATAAGAAATAATATATTTATTACAGTACACATCCTGCAATGAAGATTTTTGAGTGGATTAGTGCCTACTCGGATTTCCTTCTCACGTCCGATACCAGTTTTATTGCAGACGAAGAGGACTCAAAAAGTAGCATTGAAGGTCGTTTATGGCTTTGTGACGAGGACAACCGGAAGCCATAAAGCTAGATAAGCATAATTACGACGAATAGATTACATGTGACTTCCATGATGAGGATGACATATAAATCCTATATATATAAAGATGAATGTATGTATGTATGTATGTATGTTTGTTAGTTTGTTTGTTCTTCATACAAATCCACAGTTTTCATCCTATCTCGATGAAACTTTGCACACTTATCCTTTGAAACAAGGAGAAAAATACTGTCTACATTTGGTTGAAAAATTATCTCTATAAATAATACATGTTGTCTCATAATTTCGAAATACTACTGAATGGCGTTAGACAGACGCGTTGGATATGGACGTTTGTATACTGCTTTTCCGTGTATCGGTCAGACTGCTCAGTGGTTAAAGCGCTTACTTACAAATGTTTGGGTCGTGGTCTCCGGTTCAAATCTCCGTGGAGGCTAAGATTTTTAAAAATTGTTGTTGATCGTAAGAGTCACGCTTGGGTAGTAGGTTATTCGGATTGAATGTTAAACTGTAGATATCACAAAGTTAAGGGTGCAATGCGAGGCAAATACTAGGTAGTCTTGCAATGCTGTAGGTGTACACTTTTTTACGTTATATCTGTCTTTTTGTTACGTTTTGACGACCAAATGGCTATATCGATGATGATGGAATTTGACAAGAAAATCTGTATGAAGGTCACAGGACATTTTCTCCGGTATGTTTAATAGTTGTAGTCAAGAATTTTTGAGACCTTATCGAATGGTGACAGAAATATGTTGGAAACTGATTCTCTTCAAGAGACTGGTTCGACGGTAGAATGATACAGTGATAGCTTTCCTGTCATATTATGCCGACTCGGTGTTGTTTGGGTCCAATCCTTCGTTACCAACAACTTTCTATATTCAATTCTGGCAAAAAATTCTTAATCCACGCGTACGAAGTCGCGGGTACGAGCTAGTGGATAATATTTTGCAAATGGATGATGCTATAGTCGATGGTTTTGGTAGACTGAGAAATAAATTGAACTGAACTTGAAGCTTCATTTTTTATTTATTTTGAAACAAAGGAAAATTATCAGAATTGCTATTGGGATAAGGCATATCTGACGGACTTCTGCAATTCCCGATTAATCTGTCTTAACAAGACGTTGACACACTACTGTGAACATGACGATCAACTATACCAAGGTTCCTAAAACCTCGGATATAATAACGAAAGTTATCGATCGAATGTTAATACCAAGAGGAATCTACTAATCAATAAATACAAGAATCTGTGGTAAAGTATTTACGTCCATTCATGTTAGAAGAGCTGAAAGAGAAAACAAAGAAATCTGCGTGCTCCGTCCTCTGAAATCTGAATTGATGACATCTGTTATGTAAAACGTAAAAACCTGTTGCGACCGACAAATTTTAGCTTTCAAAAATATCGTAGTAAATTTTGTGTAGAAAAAAATCAGTGCAACTAAAAAGAATGTGGAAGGTATATTTTTTAAAAAGCGGCAAGGAACAACGTTCATCAAGATCTTATGAGACCTTAGCACTCTTTTCATGTGGGTAAAATAGGAAAGACCGACATCGGTTTAAAAGTTGTATGATTCAAAATTCTTCATTGCATCTTCAAAGACGAAAGTCAGGAATCACGAGAGAGTTGTTGTTGTGTATATGCAAACGACGTCAATATGTTGCAGGAACTGTCTAAATTCAGCTGCGTAGACATGGTATAGGAGTGGGCTGCGAATGAATGCCTGGAGCAGCAAATTAACTGCGTCACGAATGTACGCCTAGCAACTGTGTTACACAAAGTGAATGCTGCAATATAGCCGTAGTTTACGAGTCAGAACAGTTGCAGAAACCTTGTGGTTTAATCCAGAGAAAGAAAAAGAAGATCCACGTAACAATCGTCTTCGTCAATGAAATTGATGAATAATATGTCATTACATTAAGAGGTTTCGGTAATGGACGATGATAAGTCTGCTGCTGTTTAACGCAGTGTTTGACTATAGTTTCAAAATCTTAGAATTGAGAAGCTGATCAGACGACTCTACTGGGAAATTTCTGCAACGGCATACACCTCAAAAATGATCGAATAATGAACCCACTACTCTTTGTGGCATACCTCAGGTCATAATGTACTTAAATCAGCGCTGGATGGTGCTGCATCTGTGCTTCTTTTTTAAGAATGATTTTATTACAGTCTGGTCTACCGCACTGTCAGTTCTGGACAGATGTCGATTACGTAATTTAGTTGCTTGCCAATATTATCGGAAAACCCTCAACTCAGTTAGGAAGAAGTCACAAAGAAGAAATCTTCTTAAATCTGTTTATCATTAACAAATAACGTTGCTGGATTCTTTTTGATATCTTTCCAATCTACATTTTTATTCTAAAAAATCATTTTAGTTTCGAATGTGTCATGTTGTAATTAATAAAGTTGTTTCAGTTACCACAGTATTCGTAAAGATAAACTGAACGTGTTTTCCATTTAGGGAGTGTTGTATACTAGAAATTTCAACAAGAAGCTATGATTTTTTGAATGAGTTACATATGCCGATGTGTTGTGACACACATATCTTGGCTGATTTGTTTATTTTTCATATGATCCAATCATGCTTCTTTATCTAAGCTACTTTTTTATGAACTCTTTGTGTTCAATAGTCGAACTACCTTTCACGCGTTTTTCTTTATTTTGTTATGCTTGGTAAACTGCTGAACATTTCATGTCTCTGTTGGAGAATGACTTGGATTCAGTGAAGATAGTAGTAGACTCCACTCAAATTCAGAGGTAATGCTGTAGAATCAAATACACAAATCATTCACCAGGTCCTGCAACGTTTGCAAGAGGTATATTGTGCCCACTGAGTCTATAACGGCCGTCAGTAGATTTGCGTCGCATCTGAAATTCGTACTGCATGCGATCTAGTATTCACATTCGCAGAATCCATTTGTTACAAAGTGGAATATCATTTGACCATTTTCTTCTGTGGTGTGAAATATAAAGAAATCAAATTGTTCGATTGCTGTTAATAGATTTTCATGTCTCTATTTGAGTTTGAAAGACTTTTTATTTCTAAAAGTATGCGATCAAATTAAGCTCGCCTCAAGATCTGTGTCATTTTCTCGGTCCTTAGGGCGACATGATTACCCATCCGCTCACGTTATTCATCTCTCTCACAAAATAACAATTTAATTAATTTTTAATGAAACTGCCAACGCAGAAATTTGCTGTCGAGGACCATGCATTGGATTACAAGATTTTAACTGGATTTACAGTCTCGATATGTTTTGAATAATTTGCTGCATTGCTAATTATTCCGTAGTATACAACTTAAAAGCGATGAGATTTAATTCGATGTTGAATGATCTTGATGAATATAGCAACTACTGGAAGATGATTAGAAAAACTCATACGCTAAGCTGTTGCCGCATGCTGTGAGAATTTACGGTTCGTCTACGCTAAGGCAGTTATAGTGAGGGGAGGATTAAGGACAAAGAAATGAAAGGAATTTGGCCACGGCCTTTTCTAGTAACAATTCCGGCATTTCGTCTGGAATGATTTTGAGATTGGCGTGGCTGGTTTCAGTTGTCGGCCTCTCCTGTTTCTACAGTGCCCATATTTATAATCTACTCCCCCACAAGTACTGTACAATTACTGGATACTTTGTTTGACTTTGTTCTGACATTTATATTAACAATATACTTTATTAAAAACATAAATCAAATTTCCTTGCAAATAAGGGACTACACAATTAAAACGAAACAATCAAAAGTAAAATATTGTATCATTTTAAAAAAGTATGAGAATTTTTGATCTTGCAGTGAGCACCCAAAAGTTTGTCCGTTCCTGACGTGGTATGTTGAGAAACACGGTAGTACAGCATGGACACTTTCCAGCTAAACTAACATAACCGGAGGGAATTGGAAAACTGAGAAATTTAAGATAAAGTTTCCATAGATTATTGTCCATTTAATCAAAGGTGATTCGCTCAAATTTAATCACTCGTGGCAACTGATTTTTTTGTGTGTTGGTTTGTTGACTGTGAAATAATCGGTTTGAGATTTAGGACTGTACTTTAAGTCTTCAGATGAACTAAGTGGTGGGTAACATCTAGTATAGAATAGGAATGTTTCAATACTGGACAGAGGTGAGTATTGGTAAAACTTCGCAGATGGAAAAAAAATGTACTAGTGCCTGTAACAGTGAGTACACTCTGAAACAGTGAAACTTCTATGTACTTTTCTGTGTAATTTTCCTGTGGATTTTTTTATATTTCTTTCATACACGAGTGAACGAACAATGCAATTTTTATTACATTTGTACAGTAAATATGAACTTCGTCCAAATCATTCTCGTAAACAAATGATACTAATACAAGTAAACACAAAGCAAGTAATAAACAAAAAAGCAACCAAAACACTGGTGCCTGTATCAGTGTGTAATAATGGCGATTTCTCCGGAAGTAAATGTGCCATCTGAAGTCGTCATGTGATCTTCAGTGAGTGTTAAAATAATTTTAGCTTTAAATTTTTTAACACAGTATAGATATACAGATGAAACTCATATATTCACATTTCTGGATTCATGCACGCAAAAAAAAGTTACCAACACTAACCCAAAACCATGTAGCGAATACTCACTGTTTATCAAGAGCCTTAGTGACGACATATACTGTCTTACCTACTTGCATTAAAGTATCATTAAGTGCGCATGAACAGAACCTAAAGTGTGCATGAACAGAACCTAAAGTGTGCATGAACAGAACTTCGAAGCGCATGTGCAGCTAAAGCGGGATGCTAACAAATTCCTCTCTAACGTGCCAGAAGACGTTTCACTTCAAAATTTAGAATATAATGGAAGCATAGTTTACCGCTGAATGCCAGTATAAATAGGCAATGGTGACAAGAGAAGAATTCTCTGCCATGAGCACCATATGACAAAAAATTGTTAAAGCTCGGAACTTGATTGGGATGATAATGCAAAAAAACCTAAGATTTGTCATTGCATGAAAAAAAGACATGAGACTTAACAGCTGTAAAAGGTAAGCATAAAGATAGAAAGGTTAGTAAATTGAGCACTTTGTCTAATCTGCTTTGACGTTTTTACTAAGGTTATCCAAACATTATTTTATTATTACTTTTCGCCGTCATGGCAATGCCCGGAGTCGAATGGAGTTTGAGGAGCATGGCGTATCAAAGTGTCAGTGAATAGGGTGACTAAACGGGAGCGCGCCCCAGCGGACGGCGAGCTCACCTCGTTACGGCACTGCCGCTGACGTCAATGCCGGTGCACAATGTGAACGGCCGTTATTGCGCTTATGGCTGCTGGCAGCAGCCTCATTGTGCGGCAGTGGTCGCGGAAGAGGGAGGCCGACAGGCTCCTGTGCGCCAGGACAGCCTACTCCATTCGGAGCTGTCCACCCGCTTACTGCTCCCCACTCCACGTATCAAGCACCTATGTTATGTACCTCTCCATTGTAGCTGTGTTTACTAAACTGTAGGATAATAATCGCAGTCAATCTTTCCTACCCATGAATTAATTTTCCTGGATTAGCATAAGGTGTAATAACTTTACAATTAACTCTGTCTATAAACAACCGGTTTGATGAATTTTATTTAATTACGCAGACGCGTTTCGCTTTTGTGATGTAGGGCATCGTCAGTGAAGATATAGTGGTAATACCCACATGTCGGTCTGGAACAGCACTTCATACACTATTTTAGCAGTGTTTATTGGAGTTCCAGTTGAACATTATTTCACTAGTTGTTTGCACACTACACTTGTTTTAGTGAACATTTTCTGCAGATTTACACATGTGTATTACACATCTCTTGTTTTGCATTTTAGTCTAGTTGTTAGTGCTGGAAAAGTGAATAAAGTGCTGTTCCAGACCGGCATGTGAGGATTATCACTATATCTCCACTGATGATACCTTACACCACAAGGACGGAACGCATCTGGGGAAGAAAATAAAATAAAATTCGCCGAAACAATTGTTGTAGACGGAGTTATTTATGAAATTATTTTTCAACAATTGCAGACATATGACCTATTACCAAAATAACTTTAAAATAAAGTGGTTCTTACAACAAACTTAGGGAATTTAGTATACTTTTCAATTCTACACGGTATAAGTAGTGTAACAGCTTATGTCTGACAGATGTTTTAAATTAAACGTTGATGACTTTCGTATAACAGATTTCATTTTTGAGTAGAAGTGGTTTCTAGGGAAACAGAGATTAACGTTGGTAGCTCCAACTCAGCAGAACAGACTTTTTGGAAGATTTGGAAGTTGTGGCACTGTATCGGAGTATGATGCGGACAGCAGCATGATAGAGATACGAAAATAATTTATGCAGTAAGATGAATAAATGTTAAATGTTAATCTGAATGTATATACAAAAATAGAATTATGTGGCCAGTCACTACCTTGTTAAAAGGTATACGAATCCTGATAGTATTGGAAACTAGGATCGGGTTAGAATTTCAACCGCCGCTTTTTAAAAGAAATTTCCTGGAGTTCAGCTGGAGAGATTTACGAAAATCATGGAATACTGAAGTTGGATCCCCGACGGGGTTTGAATTCGCATTCTCCCGATTGCCAGGCAACAGTGTTACCTATATCCCATCGGGTTTGGAAAGCAAGAGATAAAGCTTGACAGAAAATTTTATAGAAATATGACAGTTAGAAACAAAGAGAGAGATGAAAGTTTTCCTACCTCCATCTTCCAGGTTTAAAATGGAGAACCGTTAATTCACATTGCAGACGGATTTGTTTATTTATTTACTGTTCTTAATTATGTTTTTACTACTAAAACTGTTGCTACTGCGTTCAAGTTTAGCTTACCTTTGAAATATGGTACGATGAAAACAAAATTAGGGTGTTAATATTCCGCACCATTTAATTTTCTGGATATAGTTTATTTATATTTCGTGACTTAGTTTACTATTAGAGTTCTTTCGCAAATGCTCTTTCTACTTACCCTTTACCTTTGTGTGTATTTGTCACACACAGTTCTATAACGCTGCAGCGCTAGAAAGTCAATTCAAACTCTTTTATTTGTTTTCCGTGCTTAATTTAGTGATTCTTTTCGGTATTCGCCATATTATTGCGTTTCCTAAAGAATTGTTAACTTTTTATTCGAGGGAAAAAAATACGCAACGGTTATCAAAATTATGAAAAAATGTTATCATCTCTCTATAATCAATCGATTTGGTTATTTCAATAATTATTATGACTAAAATGGTGATATTCGTGATTATTGTTACTGTAGAACTCCGAACTTTGCCTCTGAGCGTCTGCGAGTTTCTGCTGCGCGGGCTCATTTTTTAGTGTGTTGGGTATGAGAGGTCTATTTTATCACGAATTTAGTGTACCACCTACCACTTATGTCCCAGTCCCATGCGGTATTCGTGTCTAGAACGAAGCATAATCGAAAGGCAAGGGGTCTCGCGAATTGTGTCCCCGACTTGTCATCTCATCGGCAGCAACAATGGCTCGATCTTTCTGGAGCAGTAAGGCACCATCATGGATTGCTGATCGTAGTCAGAAGCCTTGGAGGAGGCGGGTAAATAGCAAACTATTAGAGCAGAACGGTCATGTCCAAGTACTGGGAGAGTATGCTCGTTGTAACTAACGATAAGCCAAATGTAACTAACTTGAATGAAACAGATGTAAACTGGTAAAAAGAAATTATAGCTTATTTTTATTCGTATACCTTTTAACAACGTAGTGACTGGGCACATAATTATTTTTGTTTATACATTCAGATTAACATTTAACATTTATTCATCTTACTGTACCACCTACCAGTTATGCTGTCCCATGCAGTATTCGTGTCTAGAACGAAGCATAATCGAATGGCGAGGGGTCTCGCGAATTGTGTCCCCGACTGTACGTACTATAACAGCTGTCTTGGTTCTTGCTTAGTTAGTAGTCAGACCAATTAAAGTCTCGGTGATAATAGGTGAGTTTGAAGGGTGCGTAAATTAATTCGTTGGCTGCATGAGAGAGATAGCTGCGACATAGAGCGTCATGGGATATAAGCAGTCAAAGATGTCATTTTTTTTTAAGATGGCGTCGAGTGTATATGTTCCGTGTTTTATGTTTTGTAAAACGAAAACTCAGTTTCGTCATGATCGGTGATGAAAAAGAGAAAATGTATAAAAATACCAGATTATGTTTAATCTACGACTGGCAACATACTTACAATACAATTTTTATATGGTTTGTTAGTTTAAAACGAATTAGTTGCCGCATTCTTCTAACTCACCTACTCTCTCCAAGACTTTAATTGGTCTGGCCCCCAATTAAACTTTTATTTGACAAGCTTATATTACATTCTTTTATTATAGAAATAAATCATATTAAAATTTCAACTATACTAAAATAATTTGAAAAGAGTTTTACTTTTTATTTCTATCTGGCGCGATGTCGAAACGATAAATTGTTTGACAACTGTAAATTTATATTGCTAAGAAGACATAAAATTATGAAAAAAAGAACATTTGTCTTAAAATCATTGCAAAACAAGGGATGCGCACAGAAAAACGCAAACGCTCTCAGATGCCAGACGTACCGCATCCTCACCCAACTTCAATAAGAAAAGGAATACCAAAAAACTAGTTGACCTAATATTAATGTTTTCGTGATGTTCCTAGGTATTAAACTGAAAGTGATTACACAACAAGGAAAGAGTGTCCATAGAGCTTGTGCACTTGAGTAATATATTAGGATTGTTGACAGTCAGGTGCTTAATCCACTGTTTCACTAAATTTTTATATGGTTTGGGGCACAGAAAAAAGTACACTTTAAGGGAAAAACAAGTCTTTGGTCAAGATTAGACGACCTTATTGAGGAAAATGTTTATTGAATACTCTGACAATTCTATATTTAAAAAACAGAATTCTGCATATTTCACCTACAAAAATCTGTTAACAACTGAAACATTATAATTAAACACGGGCATTTGTAACATGAGACTATTAGATTCCTCATCGTTCGCCGGGTAGCGTTCAAAAGGGTATTACATTTAGACGACCTACACTGTAACCTAGTTTGCATAGCCTGTGCGTCTAGACAAAGCACAGTGGGTAAGGACTTACTATACTGTCGTATGACTCTACAACAGGCAGGCTGTTAAATAGTTGGAACTGTTTCGATATAAAAACTTAGGAAAATTATTACGAAATTTGGTTAGAGTTCTTTAATTGTATGAAACGTGAAAATCAAGAAGCTAATAGAAAACTAGAATAACAGTTGCATATGAAATATTTAAAGGGAATATCTAGTTAAGTACTAAAGTGACTAATAACACGAAAATTGTATCATTAATATTCCAATTATTAAAGTAACTACTTATAAACATTAGGCGACACTACAAACTACAATTATTATTGATGCAATTCCTGCCTTTGTTTGGCAATTTAAAAATAAATTGATGCAAAATATACATAAGTAATGTTGTCGTTTTTATTCAGAATGCTGCTCTATAAATAAGAGGTGAACTAGACGTTGAAGTACTGAGATATAATTTGTTCTCTTCAGTGGTGAAACAATGTGAGGAAGTGAACACGCAGTTTTATGTGCCTGTTATAACAGTTATATCAAAAACAGTAATGTACAAAGACCTGACAGAAGCAAAGAAAATTAAAAGCGATTAACAGGCGTATCATAACTCATATTTTTTCCGTTTTAACTCACGATAAATATTTATATACATATTGATGTGAATCCTCCCCTCCCCCTTTTTTCTGCAAGAAGATTAACAGAAGACATTAATTTCGTTATTCGACCTAACACTGCCCATAATTCACTATAGCTGTTGGCACAATTTACAAATGACAACCCTCGGTTGTACAGGATTAAAAGATTTAAAACAGAGTATTTGATATAATTTTTTATTGGTATAAGCAATTAACAACGCACATGTTTTCGGAGCGAAAGCGGACTGAAAAAACAATCATTTAATCTAACAGGGTAATCGTTTTGAGGCTTTTCGGATATAATCCCAACTACTAAAAGCGAATACGAACAAATAGGAATGTATTAAATTGGAACGACAGCCAAATAATTTAACTTTTGGTTGTTGTACTTTAAAACGATTATCCTATTACTTGTACCACGTAATTTTTTCGGGGGGTAACCAATTTGTTAGTTCATTTGTTCCTATTCTCAGAATCTTAAGGAATGTATTTGAAATTACTGCATATGAAATCAAATTGATAACTTTATTCCAACTCACTTGAATTTTAATATGTTTACCGTATTAAAAACTACCTCTCCATAATTTTCTGACGTGAAGACTGTTTCAAATTACAGTTAACTTAATTCCGATGGAGCAATTTTCCTACACAACCATGTTTTCTCTTCCCTGTATTTGCTTACTTTTACCCTCTGCAAATTTCAATTTTAAATTCTTTCAGAGTTTTTTGGTAAATTATTCATCACTTCTCCGCGTAACTTGTGCAGAAATAACATACTGATTCTTAAACAATATGTGATTTTCGATCTAGTGTTGAAAAAAATGCACGTTTATTATCGTTTAAAGTACATATTACTAAATATAGACCCGAGTACTAAAAAAGAATAAAGGAAGCTTTCAAAGGTATGAAAATCTCATGGATGAAATTATTGATCCGATTACAACCCGTTTAGAAATATTTTTAATGGCATCTTCGTTTTCGACCCCAAATTACATTGCCGTTAAAAGAAGTTGGACAAAATTCAGCCTTCCTCTGCAGAAATCGGACAAGTAGCGGCAGTGCTTTGCAAGATTATGGACGCCATCTGATAGCCACTAAGCCAATGTCGAGTTCCTGAGTGACACTTAAGATGGAAGAGAAAGGATCCATTGTGATGGTAACATGTTATGAGCCATGTGCTATGAAAAGTAGCCACGGAATACCCGAACTGCAGCTAATTAGAAACACTTAAACAAAGTATTAAAAACGAAAGTAGAATGAATTCATTCTGCAACAGCTGCAGAAAGCGAAAACTAGAATAAAAAAAATTAGAATTAAAAGTTCTTACTCTCCAGTAATTTAATAACAAAAGAGACCGAAATGAAAGTTCAATAGCTGTTATTACTGAGAGAGACAAATAAAGAATACTAAATAAAGAGAAGTTAAAAATGAGCGATCTACTGCCGCGTCTTTCCTAATTAAAAAATAAAAATGACACATATAATTTAACGGATCGCAGTGTAGTATACATTTAAAATCTCGAAGTTGTAAGTCTGAATCATGAACTGTGTTGTCAGTGTGTATTTAATTATTTTTGGGATCAAATAATTCCAACAAATTTTACAACAGCTGTCTTCCTTCCAATTTTCTATAAGTTTGAAACATCTAAATAATTACATTTTATAGTTTTACAAAACAACACGGTAAAGAACAAATACGTAAACTTATGAACTCCAAGAATTAAACAGTTTCTTATATTCATTTAAAATTTTACTGTTCGGCAGGAACAAACTGTTATCTGTTTAGTCAAGAGCTGACGTCTTGATCTTAAGAAGATAGTGCAGAAGGCATCGAGAGACGGGCAAGGAAGGCCTTGTATCGCACAAGCAAGCGCCTGCTTATTAACTTGCTGCCGACCGAAGTATATAGACGTGGGCTGCAAAGAAAACCGCAGCAAAGGGCTCCAGTTTGTGATACCAACACACACAATAAAATCTACAGACAACCGCCAAGACTAAACAGGAAAATTAATTACGTAAAAATAAGAAAAGCTATAGCAAACACTGACCATTATTTTTACATCTTAGTCATTAAAAGTTCTGAAGGGAAGAAGCAAACAATTTTTGCCACAGGACGAAGAAACTTGAACATAATAAACAAAGGAGACTTTCGTATCATGAGGAACGAAGAATGTTTTCTAATGGGGGTTTAACTTTCATTTCCAGCAGCGCACTTTTATAGTAAGAACTGCAAAATTTACAATCCTTGAAATTTAATACTTTGTTACCAGTTTTCGTCGAAAACTGGTATCTTTCTGAAACACTGAAAATAATCTCTTGCAATACATGTAACGTTTCAGTATGAACATATTCCAGCGTAATTAAATTCAGGAATGTGTCCATTTTGTTAACACATGGTTAAAATTCATATAAACTTTTGTTAAAAATCTAAAGGAATACTTCTTTAATTTCACTCATAGACTCGTTTCATGTTGTCATGTATTAGAAAACACCTCACGGACTCAACCCATAGTCACAAGTTCAAAGATAAGTTTATTTAGTTTCAAATAGTCTATGAGTAACATAAATACATCACAATTCACACATCATATTAACAAAACAGAGAAAAAAACCAAGGTGTTAATTTGATTGAACCTTTTACCAAAAACAAAAACAAAAAAAACAAAAACAAAAAACTCTCTCATCTCGATATTTACCCAGCTTACCGTTTTCCATTATGTAAACAAAAGTCGATACATACGTTTTGAAATAATTTTTTCTCAAGTACTTCAAAAAAAAAAAAAGTAGTTAAAACTGCATCGCCAACCAAGTAAGCTTTAGACACTCCAACAATAACAATGGTCAATATATTAGTCTGAAAACACTCACATGTGATAACCATTGTCATACTCAGTGGAAACCCATCATTAAATACTTACTTATAACCCCTTCATTTTGACAAAGATTTTTTTTTTCCTTGATGTAGATAGAAAGGTTTATCTGCGACTTTTCTGCAATGTGGATACGCAGTTAATGTATTCATAATTTTCGACAGCTTTATTATTCGTCCCAAAATAGCTAATTCTGCATTTCATTAACAAATTATTTAAATCAAATCTTCTTTCTAGAAAACTCCAATCTTGTTACATCCATTACTAATGTATTAAAAGCTTCCCTCGAACGACAAATGACAGAATTAGATTATTGTACCTGCCGCAAGCACATCACCATATATCCCCAGCGTGAAAGTGGCGTTGATGCTGTGAAAACTGGGTGTTCTGACACTAGCCAAAACCATTTTTAAATTGCTGAAAGATCATTCTTAAACTGCTATCTGGACAACTATAAATCACCTCGATACCCTTCACATTAAGTTGAAACACAAACCAAAACACTATTATCCACAAATTCGTTTCGCATTGTTCATAAAGCGGAAGTTATATGTACAGAAAATTTCACTTGCATTAATATGATTGGCCGGACTGTCGTCGACTAGCAAGGGAAAAGAGGGATCTAATCTTTTATATAGTTGAGTTCAATAGCATAACGTGAATGTAGTGTTGTTTCATACCATCTTTCCACGATATAGGAAAATTGAACTGTTACAAAAGAACGCTAAGTTTAACCACTTAATGAAATTATGTCGTTCGCATTTCGACTCTAATCAAGACATTGAAAGCGACGAATCTGTATTAAAATTAATTGTTAGTTTGCAATTGTGATTGGATAATACATTTTGTTGAATCTATTTACCCCCTTTTATATTGGTTTTGTAGTTCATCATTTCTACTTCTCCTGCAAAGCATATTGCACTTGTTTTTTTTTTTTTTTCAATTTGTTTGTCATCTGCAAAATCACAGTATTTATTAGTAGTACAATACGCCTTTCCCTATTGAGTTTTTGGCCTTCAGAATTTTATGTTTTTGTCACCAGTGAGCCGGTAGAGGAACTTTTGTAGTTGTGTGGATGGGTAACGTTTTTATGATCTGTTACTGTATAGTTCGTGTGTATGTATGTGGAAGGAAAGTAAGGATTTGGCGTTTAATGCATTTCGATGCGTGTGTTTATTTTTCTTTCGAGTCCGTCTGATTAGTGTGTGCTTATCAGTTTGAATAAGATTATGTATTCCATTGGATATAGTTTCCTGTATATGGTTGTTTCCCTGCAGACTGAAATTACAATGTCTGTAGGTGTTTATTGTGATGATTTTCATACCTATTTATATCTGTCAGTAGATGATCATCATTTAACACATGTTCAACGAAACTAGAATGGTATTTTTGTGTACTAATGTTTTCTGTTCTAAGTATAATACCTCACATTTTTTACTCGTGAGCTGATATATCTGAGTTGTGGGTTTTTTGAATGTCTGATCGAGTTTTTTTTTTGTTTGTGTGCTGAGATATCTATTCGAAGTGCAATGTTAATTTTGTAGAGTATATCATTTTTGCTACAATTACGATTTCAATAATAATTTATGTATTTTGGAGTTCGTTATTTCCATTGTGGCTATGTTTGCATAATGTGTTCTTAGTAGCTGGAGTATGGTTATATTATTTTTTGCCGATCCATTTTTTTAAATTTGAATTATGATTTTTCTATTTATTGCGTCAGATGTGTGTATTTTGTACCAATTTGTTTGTGTCTTTGCTCCCTTAATTGCCGAGACTTTTTTTTTTTTTGCTAGCGGTAAGCAGAGTGAGTATGTGGGTGGTTTGATGTTGAGGTTATCATACAGTCGATGGTTTTAGGTCTTCTGAGCATTTGAAATAAGTTTTTGTTACTATTTTTTGTTATGAAAAAATCCAAGAAATTCTATTTATCTTTTGTCTGATTTTCAATTGTAAATTTTATATTTTGGTAGTATTTATATCTTGTCGTAACTCATTTCTACTCTTCTTTTTTTATCTGCTTAATGTCTCTCTAACAGCGAGTCTTTAGAGACAGGAAAGGATGGGCGGCAAGGAATGGGAAGGAATTCGGCCATGGCCTTTTGAAGGAAGCATCCCGGCATTTGCCTGGAGTGATTTGGGAAACCATGGAATTCTACTCTTCGCTGAGATAGTGAACTGCCACCTTGCAGGATAATAATTGAAGATCATAATGAAGAATCCACCGAGAATAAAATTTCGCCAGCAGCTTCTCACACTGACTTGAAGGCACCGTTGATACTATTAACGCATATGACAAACAAGTTGGTGCTGAAGTGAAAAATGTACCTTTTTTAGGTGCAATGGATTGTGTAGGATCCAACTTTGTACTGAAACTCTCACCAGAATTTACTACTACAGGTATTTCAAATTTCTTTCATTTTTGTATTAATTAGACGTAACCTTTACTTTCCTTCAGTAGCCTATTAAACTGTGACGCGTAATTTGATCTCAATGGTAGTTTTAAAAGGTTTAAAGACACCAAGTTGCAGAGTTTCTACACGCCAAAAGGCAGAACTCCCCTTAATTGTGGATGTGGGCTGGTCAGCCCAACGCTCCGGCCGACATTTCATTCGATGCGGAGTTTCCCTCACCGCACTGTTTTGATAGCAGGCCGACTGTTTTATTATAACTGAACAAGTTAAAACCAGACGTCAAAAATGACTGGTATCACGCAAAACAGAAAACATTTCTAATACAAAACGAATAACAATCAATCATTATCTTTTTCACTGATATTTTTCGTTATGTCAGTAAACTTTATACGATTAGATTCTTAGAGATTTTACTAGGGTCATTTTAAATAACTGCATTTGATTTTAAATTACAAATATTTTTATTAAAAAGTATCTAAGTATAATTTCAAAAGCGAATAACTATCATTTATTTTACTGATATATTTCGGGATTAACTACGTTTGCTGTAAACTTTCTCTGAGTTTTTAATAAACTTACCTGTTTCTTACCTTCTGTCAAAAAAGTTTCGTATGTTATGTTGTAACTGCTGCAGAGAATAGAACATAACCATCGGATGCTCTACTCTTTACATGAATTTCTGCATCTAGTCGTCACAGATAAACAAAAAGAAACATATAAATTTAAATGAACTTGGGATTGTAATTTTTTAAATCTCCGTTTCTCTTTATAACCTTTTATCTCGGACCTCCGTATTTTTGTGCATTTAGTTCCACAACAGACAATTATTTTTTAGCTGGCATCACAGTGCAATTTCCTTTTAACAACATAAATGCAAATATAATTTATTTATTTGCTATCAACACTTTATCATTTTAATAATATAAGTGCAAGTAATATCAAGTTCAGTTATTTAGTTGAAATTTCGTGTTGTAGCTGTAAGTATAATTGAACTAACGGACCTATCGAGTTCAAGTCGATTCGCCAGGCATAACACGTTTTCTTTAAAATGGATTGCAACAGAACTGAAAACCTATAAATATGCAATATAAATATTTCGGTTTTAGGAATAGAATTAGTATTACTTCTATCGATTTTACAATGAATTTGTGAAAACTCGTTTGTTTTGAATTAAAATAGAATAAAAAGAGGTATAAGTAATGGTTGAACTACGTAGCTGAAAGACTCATCCTGATACACTGGGCGAGAGAATCATAAGTATATTACAAGTCTGGAAGATAAATAAACGCCACCTGTAGCCGCCGGCTGACTGATGACTCGCTTTTCGTCTCGTGGTTAGACAGACACCGCGCGTCCCGCCATTTCTCCTTTCGGAAATTGCCGAGTCGAATTTATCTCACGCCATATCCCCGCGCAACCATCTGACGCGCCTATATGGCCGCAAGTCGACGACACCTTTCCATTTTTCTCTGCCCCTGCTGACGTCTGCGGAGTTGATTCACGGCGACCGTACAACGTCTTAACATCCGCCCCCTCCCCCCCCCCGCCCCTAATGGTGGCTGCAGGTCGTATAAATTTGTCCCGATCAGAAGCGGGAGATTTACGAGGCGCCTTGAGTAGGCACGAACAAGTATTGGCACCGAGGCTAAGCCATCGGCGGGAATGGTCGTCCCACCGCCAGCTCCCAGCTTCTCTGCACGGCTCAGAAAGTTGCTTACAACTTGTGATTACGAACACACTGACTCTTAAGGGTTCTTATAAATGTTGCTGGCGTGAACACAGTACAATCCTAATATTTTAGAAGGAACTTCCATCTTTGAGTACTCATTTTTGGGTGAAAAAGTATCAACTCAACTTACGGAACAGTGCCACCAGTTTCCAACAACCTGCCCGGTTTCGAAAAAAAAAAAAAAAAAAAAAAAAAAATTATGGGGTCCAGAGGAGAAAAAAAAAATTTGACCTCTTGTCCTTTAAAATCTGTTGGTATACTAATAAAACAACAAATTGAATACGTTAATAACGATATGTATTCATCGCTTATCTTCATGCGCATATGAAGATACGGTCAGCGCTAAAATTTAGCTAGCTTTTTAGATGTCACTAACTGGCTAAAAGAAATCCTTGATGAGGTTCTTGCTAATTGTGTACCTGGCCCCTGGCACGCTTGATTGACTTATTGATTTCCGTTAGACACTCTTTCCACCTAATTAACCCGACGTATTCTCCTAACGAAGAGATTTTTCAGAAAGCTCTCATTGTTGTGATTTCCAATTTTCAACTGAATGACTTTTCTTATTGCAAAAATAAAACATTCGGAAATGAGTGTTGAACGGTAATATTCACACCTTTCCTACGGCTTTCATTATCCGTAAATATGCACACATTTCAAGTAACATTCTTTCAGCGGCAGCATCAGTTGATAAGTTTTGAAATGAAGAAACTAAACTACTGCGATCCCTACTAACACCTCATTGTATTTACTGAGTAGTCGCATGTGCTGGTACATGCAAGCATACGCTTGCCCAATAAAATATTATTCAATTTTAATGTTGTAATTTGCACTTATACATACAAATCACACTTCAATTGCACTTCGAGCACATTTTGATCCTTTCTTGTAATAATAAATCCACTCCTAAGTTTTAATGAGTAAAAATGAAGCTCGCAGATTCGGCAGAGTGATGAACTGCCAGCGATTCACAGTAACTTCCTTCACTTTAGCCCTAAAGTTGTTAAGCTACTAGGACAAAGTTCACAACTAAATATTATTCCAGTTCTTATATCTTCCACTTCCTTCCAAGACAGAATTTTTTTCTAACAATCTGGAGTTAGATTGCATTCACAAAAAGACGATTTCATCATTAGTTATTGTTCGTGGCATTATAGAAATTAAATGAATGTACAACTTTCACTAGGTTTTCGTACTGTGAAGGTACTGTGGTAAACCCACGGGAAGGGAGTCTGCCTGCCCGAGCTGATAGGGAAGCATGGGTAAGTGTCGCCCACAGAAGCCGACAAGAGTTCCGATAACAGCCTAATGAGAAGAGCGTTGCTGAAGATTTTGTGCTGACAACTATTGCATGATTACAATTTTGTTTACAAAAGGAAGAGTTCGACAATGTTCACAACTACGTGGATACTTACAAATGCATGGAATAATTGAATATGTGCTACTCAGGTGCACTGGCGCTGTCCTGGCTTCTAACTTATACAATATTGATGAATAATGGCGTAGTGGTGCCCAGCTAAATGTTAACGATATGAGCATGAGGCGAGCGAGCGAACATGGATAATAGGTACATTCCAGCTTAATATTGACGAACTACTATGATTCCCACTAACTTTATATATACATAGACAGATAGCTTGACCCAACCCCCTTCTACCTTTTTAGAGACGTCATTAGTGGTGGCACAGGACGGCGGCCTTTTAAATAACCATAACTGTCCCATCATTCACCTGGATCGATTAGTGGAAACCGGTAAACCCAAATCGGGGTGACTGCATGGGGATTCTAACGTATGTCCTCCGGAATGTGAGGCCAGAGCGTTAACGGTCATGCAGCCTGTTTGGTATAAACTTATTTTTGTGACGTCTTCTACCACACACTGCAAATATGCAACAAACTCAAACACTTAGCAACAGGAATACATTCACAGCGTTCCTTGTGATAACCAGAAAGTACACCGGAGTTAAATCTCGTCCGCCAGTAACTGCGTGTACATGTGTAACCGTGCAGTACTGTGGTATGCTACGTGCGCTGGGTGGTGGTATAACGAGGAAACTCCACGCAGAATAATACTGTATCCTAACGTTTACTACCACAACTGTAGCTAAGGCTGCTATTCAAGTAGCCAGCTCTTACAAATGCGAAGTCATGGGTGATATTACAGCAACTGTAACAGATCCATTTGGACCCACTGTATTATCTGACAATTAGGAGATGAATGTTAAGATTAAAGTTTCTTTATAAACTTCAGATGATTCAAGCATTTAGCTCTTCCTGCCAGTTAGTTATCCACTATGTTAAGCACAAACGCATCACAGAAAATGATCATCACTTGAATGTTTCATAGGAGATTAGTGTATCACTTGACAAAACGTATAAGTAGCATTATTTATTAGGAGACGTTCATATGGTTTGAAAACATCACCATCGGTATCCATTAGGGTTTCTTCTGCGACGGCCTGTATGATGCTAGCCTAATGATGCGTGAAGTAAGTTGAGCGGCGAGGCTTGCAAATGAGGCGTAACCGCGTCAGGCCCGGATTAAGCACCCTGGAGTGTTCATTGATCGCACTCAGTGATTGATGGCGACGTAAACGGTAGGTCCCCATCGGCACACTGTTACTATCCTTAAAGATTAAACTTACTAACACAACTTATACACTTTTGCGAGAGTGGTCGAAAAATCGGATGTATAGATTACGATATAAATTAGGAAAAAGAAACATCTCTATAGCACAGTGCCTAAAAGAAATTTTTATGTCCATAACATATGATCTTAGATACGAAAAGCTCCCAGTCACAATTATCGCATATACTCTGACAAGCAAAAATAGTGGGCACGATGTTGGGGCAATATCAATTTGGACTGCTATTTTAAAATGTGACTGTAGGCTCTGGAGAAAACAGTTTCATGATCGTGAGATGGTAACTTCTATGAAGTATGAATAAAACGCCGAAGATATAGTATGCTTATTAGCCTGTAGGAATACGTTAGGGAAATATTAATAATCTATGGAGCTAAGAATACAAAAACAATTATTGGATCACCTACATAAATTTTGATAGAATGTATGTACTTAAAAACTGATCCCAATTCAATTATAGTATCTCTTCAACTCTGAAACCATTATAGGAATTAAAACAGAGTGAGAAGTAACTAGTAAAATTCAAACATTAAATACATTTTGCATCTATTTTTGATTGTGACTAGTAAGGAAAATAATTAAGCGCTACATCTTCTTTTTTAACACGTTTTGACCTATTCTCGAAGACAGCAATTACGTTCAGCTTAGTGATGCGACGGATACAGAAACATAAGTTGAATTTTAAGTCGTCTGAAAACCCGCGTTTGACAAAAATGGTTATGGTAGACTATTATCTGAAAAATAGAGCTGTAAGAATTTTTTATTTTTTTTATTGCTTCTTAATTGTAAATTAATAGTTTGTACCACAATTTCAGCACAGCACCGCGCTTCGTCACTAGAACCAATAAGGCACACACCACCTAAAGATTTGTAGGATGGATCTTCCATAGCATAAATGTCTATTATTAATAGTTTCCGTAGACGTAGCTGTCAACAGTCTACTAAATCCATATCTATACACTACCAAACGTAATCTCTTCTCCTTGCATTCCAATTTCTAAAGGTGCAATAGAAGAAATTCATACATGCATCAGATCATAACCTCATTTCATTTAACTCTCCTCACTGCCACCCAAAGCGGTTGGTGGCTGAAGTACTCGTAATTCACCACAGTCGTAAATGAAAGTTGATGATTATATTTGACCGAGCGTGGTGGTGTAACGGATAGCGTTCTGGCCTCGCATTCGGGAGGACGGCGGTTCGAATCCCCGTCCGGGCATCCAGATTTGGGTTTTCCATGGTTTCCCCAAATCACTCCAGGTGAATGCCGGGATGCTTCCTTCAAAAGGCGATGGCCGAATTCCTTCCCATTCCTTGCCCCCATCCTTTCCCGTCTCTAAAGACCACGTTGTTAAAAAGGGACGTTAAACTGTTACAAAAAAAAAAAAAAAAAAAAAAAAAAAAAATGATTATATTTGAGTCAAACATAACAGCAGCCAGAATTATCCAACAATTCTTTGAGTCTTTCGAATGGTATACGACAATTATTATTCAGAGATCATTGCTTCTTGCGAAATATTTTCAATCAATTCTTTGCAATACAGATCACAAACAGCACTCAGTACCCTAGATGAGGAGGTACGATAGTTATGAATGCTATTTGTTTCATATACCTGTAATAATCATTCATCATCATTAATCTAGAATTAGCTTTACCTACGATCTACCGAGCGTGGTGGTGTAACGGTTAGCGTTCCCGCCTCGGAGGACGCCGGTTCGAATCCCCGTCCGGGCATACATATTTGGGTTTTCCATGGTTTCCCAAATCACTCCAGGCAAATGCCGGGATGCTTCCTTCAAAAGGCCATGGCCGAATTCCTTCCCATTCTTTTCCCCCCATTCTTTCCCGTCTCTAAAGACCTCGCTGCTAAGAGACGTTATGCAGTTAAAAAACCTACGACCTACCTTACAATCTGATCCTACTTTGATATCTTACAAAGCGCAATTTTTATTTCAGTTTTTCATGGTTTCCGGAATCACCGAAATGATTCCTTTCAAAGGACCATGGCCGATTTCCTACCCGTTTCTAACCTCTTTTCCTTTCCCTGATCTGATAGATCTCGTCGTCAGCGAGCATTAACGCCTTAACAAAAAAAAGGGTGTCAAGGATGTGAGTTGGTGGTCCACTAGATCTTTCCCATCTTCTTTTTCGAAGATGGGGCTTGCCTGTGAGATTTTCCAATTCACTTAAAACATCTCTTCAACTCTGAAAGCATTATAGGAATTAAAGCGGTGTGAGGAATAACTAGTAAAATATAAAGATTAAATCAACTTTTTGCACCTATTTTTGATTGTGACTAATAAGGAAAATAATTAAGCGTGGCATCTTCTTTTTTTTTAAATGTACTTTCATTTCTTCCAACGGTTTATATTATAGTTAGACAAAAATAGTGTCATTTCAAACGCATATTCTGAGAATATTCATTTTGGGATACTATAGGGATCCGATGCTTACCTGCGCTTCAGAAGCTCCAGTTTATATACGATGCGTTCATTACCTATTTATAATGAATACATCTTTAACATCAAAACATGTTTAGAAATGGGTATGAAATCCTATTTTCTTTAGTGATTTAACTTTTAAATTCGGTGTTAGTTCGTCAGTCGCGTAGAGGCTTCTATTAATCTCACATCCGTTGTGTACTAGTGTTGGCAGGCTGTTGTTATTACAACTGAAATTTCTTACGTACGACCACAATTTATGTTTTGAGCGAGGTTTTTTCCCATAACTCCAAACACGTCCCTTGCTAGCCAAGATAGCCGATTCACATGTATATTCGCATTTGAGCTATTCTACCGAATCCTACATGTGTTAACCCTAAGGCGAAGATACAGCAATGTGTAGTTTCTGACCTGACCATCCACACCCCGATCACTCAATGCCATCCACATCTCCGATCAGGCCTCCAAACACATACCTGGTGGAACGATTATTTATTTCCCCTATGGCTTCAAAACCAGCTTAACATTGGAGCACCCAACAAGCACCGGTTTCTCAGACTAAGCGGGCCTATATGACGCTTGCGGAAATGAATCAGCCGATGGAAAACAGAACAAACTGACTTTCTAGACATCTAAGACTATGCGTCTATCCCGCATACGATTTCAATTTCAGAAAAAAAACTCGTTCTATCATCAATCCTCTCTGCCTGGGAAACAGTTGTGATTGGTTATAATCGACAATATGTGATTTTCCCTACCACTTCTGCTGCAACTACCTGTGGCTGCTTCCAACTGTATAATTGTCGTCAAAAATGCTGCATGCTCAGTAAACAGGTCCAGCAGCTCAATCTAAGTCCGCACACAGCAACCACACTCCACAAACTATCTTTTTGAAAACAAAGGCTAAAATTTAGAAAAACTGAATCAGTTATTTTCTCATATATTCTATAGTACATTGATTCTCACAATCCAACAAAGTTACAGGTGAAGGAAAGGCAAAAGAATTATAAGAGAAAAGGAAGGAAACCTATAAACGTAAATACTTCACGCATCTAAATTCTAGAATGAACAATCAATGGGATTAATAAATTGACTCATACACAGCTGATGAATAACTGACTAGGCCTATCTGAAGGAACTGCCACTTGCTATATATACACACGAAAATAAACAATGCTCAAGTAAAAGCTAGTTACTATACTACAGATAAGTAAAATACTGAAGGATAATAGTGGACTCAATGGTTACTCGACGAAAACTGTTTTTGCGCTACGTACACACAAAGCACACACAGAAATTTAACAAAAGCCAACTGCTACTCCACATTTAATTGTTACTAGCACTCACCCGCGACTTCGTCCGCTTGAAACTGTGTTATAGTTTAAAGTACGACCAGTAAAAAAATTTCTACAGTTGAAAATATGATTAACTGCTTCCTTGTCTTTTAGTCTTAAAAGAAAAGTGTACCTCATGCTGGGAAATAGGTAACAAAGGTGTAACGCGTGCCAAATGATACGGTTATGCTCATTGCTCACTTGGAGGAAATAGATGCCTCGAGCCGATTCTTACGTCATTATAGTCAGAATTCGGCATGGCAACCATCTTCTTCACTTCAGATCCACTATGCACCATCGAATGTCAATATATTATATATTATGGCCTAGGCTGCATTTCAGACCAAGCGTGGTGGGTGAGCGGTAACGCTCTGGCCTCGTATTCGGGAGGACGCGGATTCGAATCCCTGTCCGGGCATCCAGATTTGGATTTTCCACGGTTTCCCCAAATCACTCCAAGTGAATGCAGGTATCCTTCCTTCAAAATGAAATGGCCGAATTCCTTCCCGTTCCTCGCCCCCGGTCCTTTCTATCCTCTAATGACCTCGATGTCAACTAGGCGTAAAACCTTTTTTTTTTTTAATCTGCTTATGCTTAACGTCTCTCTAACAGCAAGGTCTTTAGAGACGGCGAAGGATGGGGGGCAAGAATGGGAAGGCAATGGCCATGGCCTTTTGAAGGAAGCATACCGGCATTTGCCTGTAGTGATTTGGAAAACCATGGAAAACCCAAATCTGGATGCCCGGACGGGGATTTGAACCACCGTCCTACCGAATGCGAGGCCAGAACGCTAGCCGTTACACCACCACGCTCGATAGGCGTAAAACCATAAGCGAAAAAAAAGCATTACAACATAATCACAACCTTCGTTGATACAGCTCCTTGATAATCAATACTTTTTTTCCAAACTTTGATTTTTCACACACATATTACGAACGGATTTACGGTGTGATGCCAGAGGTGTCATACTTGACCGCAACTGAAGACATCTCCTTGTGAACGTACCGACAGTGCGAAATTAAAAAATTTTAATCTTAGGTACAGATTTATATTTCCTGCTCCGGAACTATTATCACCGATCTTTCGATACATTTTCGGTACAACTTGATACATGATGTCACTAATATGGCACTCATGAAAGCAGCGTAAAATACTAATAAAGTTTGATTCGTCATTCTGATTCAGACTTCGTTTTAACCAATCCACAAACTCCGCTAATAATACCGCGAGAAAATCGAAGCTTCTATTACTCGCACATTAATACATCCACTATATTGCATGTTAGTGGCGTAACGAATGGCGATATAAACTTGACCCGCAATTTCCGTTCGCGATATCAAATGAACCTGAACAATGACGCTGCCAACACGGTGCTCATACAAGCGAAGTAAATTAAATACTGAACTCGTGTGGAACTCGCACATTCAGCCACGTGAACTACAGCGTCAGCATTATGATAATTATTAAAGTAGTGTAATTTAAAAACGTATACTGAAATTATATTTATTTACGCTGTACAACGGAAAGTACAGAATTCATTATAACTCTTAACACAATTTAAGTTAATACTGTGCATCAGGTTTACATCGTGATACAGTGACTGTGTTATTTCGCGTGCAATTACAGTTCATTCTGAAGGTATATAATGAAATTAATTGTGATAATTCATGCTAAGCTAACAAGGAATCCTGGCATATAACACGTTGCTACTATTCGAAATATAGTTCAGATTCATTTAAGGAATGATTGTGTGTTCATATCGTTTGGAATTAAGTATTTTTAGTAGCAAATAAGCGAGTTTCATAAGCGCCTTGTTAATGACGACTTGTATCGTGATGTAAATTACTCTCAGTATGAGTTTTTAAAAAAGAAGTTTTTTACCTTATGCTATTGAATACAATCGTTTCAAGTGAAAGATTTAATAGATATTTACAAACCGAGCGGGGCGGTGTAACGGTTAGCGTTCTCGCCTCACATTCGGGAGGACGGCGGTTCGAATCCCCGTCCGGGCATCCAGATTTGGGTTTTCCATGGTTTCCCCAAATCACTCCAGGCAAATGCCGGGATGCTTCCTTCAAAAGGCCATGGCCGAATTCCTTCCTATTCCTTGCCCCCCATCCCTTCCCGTCTCTAAAGACCTCAATGTTAAAAAGAGACGTAAAAGCAGTTACAAAAAAAAGAAAAAAAATATATTTACAAATACTGAACAGTAAGTAAAAACCACAGTTCTGTTAATCATAGGTTACTATTTGTAGCGATTTCTACTAAAATTTTCAACAAAAAATAAAAAAGGGTTACTTATTTTCGATTAAATGTTAAATTTTGCTGAAAATAATTTTTAATGTTGCAGAGAGTATGTAGTAACAAAAAATGATATAAATGGAACCGTTACGTATTTGTCGTGAACATACAAATATGACGATATTTCGCGCACGACCGTTTTGTCACTGTCAGTGAACCAACTCGTGTGTTGGTGTACTCATAGCATATTACATTTTTTTCAAGCTTTTATTTTTTACATACATTATGACGCACACTATTTCAAGCACGCCACTGAACACATCTCCTTCTGCGATTCTTTTTTTTTTTTTTTTAATTTAACGATAAATATTTCCTGTACCCGAACTATACTTTATAAAGTGCATGTTTTAGCGCTTTTAAACTAAATACACACATGCATATATCAGAAGGTTCTTGTTTTTTTTTTCTGAAAAGCAGCCTTTGCGATAGACGTAAAGGCACTACCGTGTACAAAGTAGGAAACTCTTTGCTGTTTGCGAATTGACAATTCCTATTTCTGAAGGAACTAATCATTTTTGCGGCATAAAAACTGTCCTATTTCACTACACAATCAATTTTTTAACTCGGTGCCAAATTTCATTAAAACCTGTTTATCAGTTAAGGCATGATTGAGACACACAGTACATAACATACATCCAAACTTTCTCATTTGTATAGATATAGATAAAGATATAAATGGAGATTAACGATCTTAACGGTTAAGAAAATCAAAAGTCACGTGCACTCCCTGCGCACACAAAATACTAACACATTATTTAAACGTTTGTACTGCAGCGTAAGCGATCTAAAAAAAACTCGTTATGGGTTATGCAAAAAGTACAACTTATAAATATTCATCCGTAACACATGATTCCAAACGATGAATCACTTCGTATCCGAAAGTAATACCAATTATTTGATGAATTTGTGATAACTAAATGACATACCTAAACTCTTATTCTGAAGATCAATCACTGTAGCTTTTACGAAGTTTCTCTGTTTATTTGTATTTGTTTTAACTTGTAATTCACAGTAAACAAAATAATAGTTTAACAGCTTGGGCCTAAAAATAATGAGTATCAGAGCTGACATTTTATTTATCCCTCTCGTCAGCTAAAATTGTCTTAAGTGACAAGGCATTAACGATCGAGTCAAGGTGCAAAGAATACGAATCCTGCAAAAAGAAAAGATAATCGCTAGACATTTTATAACTCTCTGTGAACCAGTCGTGGCTGAGCAGTAGCGCTGGTTTTCTGGGCGGGTTACGGAACACCGGGTGGTGATTTGGGTTTGACTTGTTTGCGTGCTGTCGAAGGCAGGTAATCACCTTAATTAGAGCCATTGTGGGCCTGATGACGCATTTCAATTGCGGTGCGGTGTGGCGACACGCCGGTAGAGGCGACCGCACAATAATTCGCATAATTTACGAGCACTGGTGACTGCGACGGCGCGGCGGGTTGTCACTCCTACCTGACGGCCCAGCCGCAGTTAATACTGCTCTCACCTCAGCCACCTCCACAGTGTACTCAGCAATCACACACAGTCCAAGCCAGCAACATTTTTCATCAAAATTTCTAAACTTCCCATTAAACTTTTGCTATGTAAGCTCATGACCCGTTACTATTTAAATTATATCCAGAAAAAAATGGTCGAGTGATGTACGATGGGACTACACATCTTCGATAAATCTTATAAAGGAGACATTTGAGTATGAAATAAACTCTTCTTCTTCGTCCTTACACTGCTAACGGACCTCGTATTTTTTCAGACCTTTTTTTTAAGCTCTCCTGCTTTCGAGGGCGGTTATACACTTCCATCACCCTTTTTTTTTAAGGTGAGTTTTCCCTGTTGATTCTATGCCTTTTACTCCCCCCCCCCCCCAGCCAAAATCCGCGTCGTTTGTAGATTTTATGTGCAAAACGAGTAGCTGTGTTCGGTATTACATAAGTGTATTTTTGTATGAGTAATGCGTTGTTTTATGGGACGGAGATTGAGGACCGTCCCGCTATTCGCCTTCGTGATTGCGGAAAACGGCTTGAATACCATAATCGGGACGGCTGATATGCGGAGACGAGGACCACCAGGACTCGATCCCGCCACGCAGTACCTCCTCCCCTCCCCTGCACTCCCACCGAGCATGGTAGGTGAGTGGTAACGCTCTGGCCTCGCATTGGGGACGACGTGGTTTCGAATCCCCGTCCGGGCATCCAGAATTGGGTTTTCCATGGTTTTGCAAAATCACTCCTGGCGAATGCTGTAATGCTTTCTTCAAAAGGCCATGGCTGAATTGCTTCCCGCTCCCTGCCCTCAGTCCTTTAATTACCTCGACGAGGCTGGCGGGCACGAAACTATCATATATAGAGGTTCTTCAATCTTTCTGCACCATCTTACCTTAATGAAGGAATGAGAAAGATTTCTCTCTCAGATATACGGAGCACAGAATTACAGCATAACATTATATGCAAATGTTTGTTTAGACGATTTTACTATCAGTTGTGTATTACATTTGGCGTAGGGAAGTGTGGCCAAAAAATTCTCGGCCCCGATCAGAAATGTTGGTGGAACAATCAAACAAAGAAACTTCATGAAGACACTAGGACAGTCACTCTTCCCGAAAATACTAAGTTTCGTCGAACCATGCTGTAAATTTATATCTCATAATAGCGTATATGCACCCGTATTTCAAAATAATCTTTGTTGAGTATAAAGTATTTTCATGGTATTTTGTAATTAAAAAAAAAAAAAAAAAAAAAAATAAAAAAAATAAAAAAAAAAAACCCGTAGAGTTACTGATCAAAATGGTGATTTTATACAGTTTACAGTTAAAAAAAAAAAAGAGAGATAGAGAGAAAATCAAATAAATGAATGCTCTGAATTGATATGTCGCAACAAAAGGAAATACTAAATACTAAATTTTACAGAAAGTGGATGCAGATAAAAAAAAAGAAGAATTACGAAACAGAACATTGCATACTATACAGCAGAACAGAAACCGAAACGATATTTTAAAATCATTTCACAGAAACTGTAAGGAGAACGGTTGTGGATGAAGATTAGCGAAAGGTTTAATATGAACAACACAGGAAACCCGCAGATTACGTAGATTAGAGTGCAAATTGGTGCGAGAATGGGGAGTCTGTGTTAGGATTGGAAGCTGATTATAAGTGAGGCGTCGCGTTTCAGAATTACTGCCGAGCTGTTGGAGCGACAAGCGGCGGTGTGGCTGAAATGTGTCTACAGCAGCCGCGCCGCGTGTCACGCACCACGCGTCACCGACAGGCTTTGAGAAACACAGCGGACTCGCTAATTACACGACGCACTGCCCAGCACGCGCCTTATCAAAGCTCAGCTCGCGGCTCGGGGACTCGATACGACACGTTATGTCAACTCTGTGCAGGTTTTAGAGACTGAAAATTTGGTTAAAACCTATGCTCTCAGGTAGTTTGCAACATTCATCTAGATCAGTGTTTCTCAGGACGTGGTCCGCCAGGATGGAACAGGTAGTCAGTCGAAATTTTAAAGATTTATATAACAAAATCAAACTTCATAAGGATACAAGTACAATTATTTAAACGCTATGAATATTTCAACTACCAGTAAAATTGTTGCATTCCCAGGATATGATGATCGGACGGCATTGTTTCTACAACAGTCTACTCACTGAATAAATTTCCAGTCGGCATCAAAAGGGCGCCATTCGTTTAAGGATAACGTTAATAGTCTTGTAATAGGTGTGTGGGAACTCGGAACGTGGTACAGTTGGCAACATAGGAGTGGTAGACAACAGTAAAAGTTCTCTAGTCTCTCTACTTTATTTTATTATAGCATGTAGGTCGTTAGCACAGTGTAGCAATCAGCCTACAGTAACATTATTGTTAAATATTAAGATTCTGCTATGTAACTAACTTTAGTTTATAAATGAGTTTCAGCAGGAATTCAAAACATGCTTTCAGATTTATTATGTTATAATGGTACAATACGATATATACCAGATTTTTATAATACACCTACAGGTAAAAAATTAGTCCGACATAAGTTAGTGGTCCGCAGCGTTATTATTACCAATTTACTGGCCTTCGCGAAGGTTGAAAAAGGTTAAGAACTCCTGAACTAGATTATAATGAGACACCCACAAATTTCTCAGTGATATTTTCCTAACCAGTAACTCTTTACGTCTCCAAAAATTTAATTCCATAGACAGCACTTTCGCTGCAACTGTGTTTCATTTTTGCTTCCTCATTCTGATGAGCGTAATAGATGCTATAAGAATCTTAAGGTGAAAAATTACGTGCGCCATAGTCGCTCTTTCTGTCAGGGATTGGAAAACACGGTAGAAATGGTTTTTGTTGGGTACCGAGCGAGGTGGGTGATCATAACGCTCGCCTTCGGGAACACGGGGATGCGAATCCCCGTTTGGCCAAACAGATTTGGATTTTCCATGATTCCATCAAATCACTTCAGAGAATGCCAAATTCCTCCCGGATCCTTGCTCCCACTCCTTACCCGCCTCTAATGACTTCGACTTGTACAAGGCGTAAAGCCGTTAGCATGATAATAATAATGATTAGTACACACAAAATATTTATAGAGAAGGTACTAATTATTTCTACTGCAGAATTTTTCTCACCACCAGACGAAGAGAGAAAAGCAAATATTGTTAAACATATCTCCACCGACCCTAGTAGATGAGCGGTAAAGTTCTGGCCTTGCATTCAGCAGGATGCAAATTTCGAATTCCCGTCCGACCATCCAGAATAATTGTTTTTTTTTTATGGTTTCATCATATCACCGAAATGGTTTCATCGAAACGTTATGACAGAATTCTTTCCTAGTTCATTCCTCCGATCATTCTAGAAGGCAAATGTTATTGGAAGTCATAAATGTCGTTTTTTGTTCCTAGTATTTAACGTCCTATCCACGGCTGACATCATTAATGTGCAGAACGCGGAGGAAGTGTCTGAGCCGTGTAACCTTTCAAGAGAGATGTTTAAACACATACAGACGGATGCTGTTGAGAGTTGTTTTATTTGTAGCCTGCGTGCTGCACTCATAACAAGAGGCGGCCATCAGTCAAAGTCTTGGAGCAGCAGCCGAGACGTTCTTCGCAGCTCTTGATGCGATAAGCGTGATGAATCGTCCCCAAGAGCGCGCGTCAGCGTCGCCAATGAGGCGCCTGATCCGTCACCCCCCCCACCTCCCCCATCCTCGTTGCTCACGCTATTTTGTTCATACGCCGCCGTACTGCGCACTATCATAAACAGAAGCGTCGTGTTTGTAATGGAATGCGAACAGAAATGAAAATCTCGGTACTTACTCAATTCTTGTAGCGACTAGCTAGAAAACGCAGCAGATAGTACGTACCTGTGAACAAAATTAAAGCAAATTTAGCAATGCAATGTGAGGAAAAGTATTAATTAAATTTACTAAATTGCCAGAGTTACGGGCCTTAAACTATTTGTACCTGCTTTGTTGGTATACGAAACTTGTAAATCCTTATCACTGAAACGAGCTTATCAGAGGGAAATGTCTTTTGGTTGAATGTACTCGAACATATGTTTATAAACTGACAGCTATAATCATTGAATAAGTAAGTTTTGAACTTCTTTTTATTGAAATGCAAACAATGACAATGTGTGTTAGCGCAGACCACTGAGTTCCAGTCAGCGCCACCTCTGTCCAGTTAGTAAGGAAACAGCCATCTACGGTCACCACTCCGAAATGTAACGCAAAGTGTCTCGCACAATGGCATCCCTGTTGCAGGATAACGTGGTCATCTTAGTTCAGATCATGGGCAATATCAACTAGGGTTGCCTAGGTTAAACATTTCTTCGCGGGGATCACGAAAGTACATGTAAAATTATGCAGATGAAAGCCCTAGTTATGTCACATTTTCTTGCACTTCTGAAACCTATAAAGCTTCAGTGATCACATAATCCTCATAAGTGAGCCTCTCGTGTTTGAAATCGGATGCTAATTAATAACAAACAAACAAAAAAATGATTGAATGGAGGTTTTCCCGGCGTGTCAGTACCATGAAGTCTTCACGCATTTGGAGCCGGATGGTAACATAAAAAGAAAACAAAGTTTCGACGATGTTGCCTGCCCTCGTCATCAGCTATGCTAACTGTACCTGACGAAGGTGGCAGAGCACGTTGTCGAAACGTTGTATTTTTATAACACCATCCGCCTACATACTCCCCACTCTTACATCGTAACAAAAAATTGAGCAACAATCTTTTAATTAATTTCAAATGGCTATTTCTATCAGGTCCATCGTTTATCCCACACATACGTTCAAAAGCCTTCTACCTTTCTGCAAAATCAGATTCAACCTCCATAATCAACTGTTAGGAACTGACAATCTAAAAAATTATATACAGAATATAGGCAACGTGATAATCAATAAACTGTTGTAATAGTACTGAAAATGTCCCATAATCGTATGTTCAGTTATGGATAAATACACTAAAAGACAACAAAAGAAACTGCTTGTGAACTGTGGCACTGTCTGATAAGCATCCAAATTAGATCATCTGAGTAACCAGTATTATTTCTAAGCAGCACTCTTACAATACAGCTTTGTAATAGTAACCCAAAATAAGCTTTCCTGCACACATCAATATTTTCTTATGAGAGCTTCACTTTCTTCACACTTTTTCTCGACATTACATTATTCAGCAAAATGTTTCAAGTCATGGAACAACAACTGTTTCAACTTTTGGATACAACACCTGTTTGTAGTGTAGCGTCCGAGATAAGCAGGATTAGTGGTTTCAGTATCTATTCTCTGAATCTTTTGGCTAATAAATATGCACAATAGTCAAAAGAAATCACTCTGTAGACAATCGCACCGCATAACACTCTACAAGTCTTCCTGCAACTGTCAAACAATATTACATGAATATTGCCTGCTTACGCGAATTCTCTGGTTAAATGTGAGACAATACTTCGGATCACGAACCGGGAAAGGTAGCTGTCATACACATCGCTTCTTCGATTTCCTGCACGATACTACTATATTTATCGATCGTCGCGTCATGTTAAGAAAATATTTTCTCACTTATTTAGGTCTCCGAAACCTACGCACCGAGAATGGGTACCTTCCTGTAAAAACTTTTTTCACTATAGCGGTACGGTAAACATCAACACAACAGATACACAATGGAATATATGGTAATTACATAACAGTTTCACCGAGACTCACAAACCGATCTCCGAAAGTTACTTCTCGAGACCTTATTCATTTTGGCGCCAAGCACTCGTGTTAGAATCTGATACTGCACTCCAAGCATTAGCTAGTGGCTTACAACAAGCTGTAGGGCGTGACAATTCAGTTTGCGGTGTCTCTCAATACATAGAACCCATCCATCACGTTCTAAACATCTCAGTCAATTTCTTCAGGGTGTATTTATTTCATTTTCACGTTCAGCGGCGTAATAATAAGATCATACGTGTAAACAAATAATGTCCCCCCAGAGAATCCGAGCTTGACAGTATTTTTATGACGAGGGTAACTTAATTACTAAATAATCCTACGACTATAGGAGAACATTTGCAGCAAAATAAAAAAATTTAATCGGAAGAAGTCAGGCTTATTGGAATGAAATATCTTCCATAAATTTTTTTGTGAATATGGTAATCGAAACCCCATTACAAAAAACAACATTACGTATCAAGTATTTCATTTGCGGCTTGATCAGGACATAAACTGAAATCCATGAACAAAATATAAAAATTAAAATGAATTTCCACTGAAATTTTTATTTAGACCACCGTTGTCTGGAATGAAGGATAGTGGAATACCACTTCATCTTCTTTCGTTAATGAATATGTTACGCAAGATATCCGTTTTATACCTTACAAAGACCCATTTTGTCCTCTAACATGACCATGATAATGTGAATGTCAACTTCAGATGACACAAAGTTGTGTTTCTCACTGCTCGTAATAATTAGTTTTGGTTCCTAATTATCTGGGTAGTGTGGAATGTATACTCTTGATTTCTTCGACGTGATAACGTTCTAAACTACCTTTCAAAACCATTATATAGGGGATAATGATTGTCAGTGACATTGGGAAGCGATACATAAGCTGCTTTTAACGACAGCACGAATAGAACATTTCATACGTAAAAACTTGAAAGCTAAATCTAAGGGTAATGAGTTCTTTATAAGTTTTGTTTTACTGAATGATAAACAGTAAATGCGAGCCGTATGCTATGGGGAAAAAAAAATGAAATTCTTTGTCTTAAAAATTGTTTCCGTCAGTTATTTTGCGTATGATTTATTTAATTAGCGATACAGCAACAGAGTTGGCCCCTGGACACTGCTACCTCTGAGCACTTCCCAGGCGTTGTAGCCAGTCAGCTATCGAGACCATTAATTGCGAGCTCAGTAATTACGACAGTACGAGTTGACTGCCACTGTGGCGACCGAGATCATAGCAACCCTCCACTGAGCCACAGCGTACTAAGGAGAATAATACTGCGCGTGAGTGTGTACAGCCTCTGAGGTAGTGGAACACCATTATTGTCACGTGAGAATGTATATTCCTGGTGTATTTCCTCTACATAGTTTTCACAGCTGAGCACGCGTGGTAACTACACTCCTGGAAATTGAAATAAGAACACATTGACGCCGGTGTGTAAGACCCACCATACTTGCTCCGGACACTACGAGAGGGCTGTACAAGCAATGATCAAACGCACAGCACAGCGGACACACCAGGAACAGCAGTGTTGGCCGTCGAAGGGCGCTAGCTGTGCAGCGGTTGGGCACCGCCGCAGTCAGTGTCAGCCAGTTTGCCGTGGCATACGGAGCTCCATCTCAGTCTTTAACACTGGTAGCATGCCGCGACAGCGTGTACGTGAACCGTATTTGCAGTTGACGGACTTTGAGCGAGGGCGTATAGTGGGCATGCGGGAGGCCGGATGGACGTACCGCCGAATTGCTCAACATGTGGGGCGCGAGGTCTCCACAGTACATCGATGTTGTCGCCAGTGGTCGGCGGAAGGTGCACGTGCCCGTCGACCTGGGTCCGGACAGCAGCGACGCACGGACGCACGCCAAGACCGTCGCATCCTACGCAGTGCCGTAGGGGACCGCACCGCCACTTCTCGGCAAATTAGGGACACTGTTGCTCCTGGGGTATCAGAGAGGACCATTCGCAACTGTCTCCATGAAGCTGGGCTACGGTCCCGCGCACCGTTAGGTCGTCTTCCGCTCACGCCCCAACATCGTGCAGCCCGCCTCCAGTGGTGTCGCGACAGGCGTGTATGGAGGGACGAATGGAGACGTGTCGTCTTCAGTGATGAGAGTCGCTTCTGCCTTGGTGCCAATGATGGTCGTATGCGTGTTTGGCGCCGTGCAGGTGAGCGCCACATTCAGGACTGCATACGACCGAGGCACACAGGGCCAACATCCGGCATCATGGTGTGGGGAGTGATCTCCTACACTGGCTGTACACCTCTGGTGATCGTCGAGGGGACACTGAACAGTGCACGGTACATTCAAACCGTCATCGAACCCATCGTTCTACCATTCCTAGACCGGCAAGGGAACATGCTGTTCCAACAGGACAATGCACGTCCACATGTATCCCGTGCCACCCAACGTGCTCTAGAAGGTGTAAGTCAACTACCCTGGCCAGCGAGATCTCCGGATCTGTCCCCCATTGAGCATGTTTGGGACTGGATGAAACGTCGTCTCACGCGGTCTGCACGTCCAGCACGAACGCTGGTCCAGCTGAGGCGCCAGGTGGAAATGACTTGGCATGCCGTTCCACAGGACTACATTCAGCACCTCTACGATCGTCTCCATGGGAGAATTGCAGCCTGCATTGCTGCGAAAGGAGGATATACACGGTACTAGTGCCGACATTGTGCATGCTCTGTTGCCTTTGTCTATGTGCCTATGGTTCTGTCTGTGTGATCATGTGTTGTATCTGACCCCAGGAATGTGTATATAAAGTTTCCCATTCCTGGGACAATTAATTCACGGTGTTCTTATTTCAATTTCCAGGAGTGTATGTAGAAGTAGTATTGTCGTTCTTTTTGACTGTGATGTATGTATCAGTATCATCAATACCTTTCCACTGTACAGAAGTAACAAACGCTTGTGGGATTTGACTATTATAGATATCCAAAGCTGCAAACTCTTCAGTAAAAACACTGTCTAGACGCCATCAACAACTGAAAGAAACTATCACATTTAATGTTACACTGAACACGATTTGGCAGATTCGCGAGGAATCATAAAAATAGAGACGAGTCTGAAAATCTGAAACACGTGAGCTTGTCAGCAGGTAGATGGAAAGAAGGCACCAGTACCAAATCACAAGAAGGTTAAAAGTTTCACGAAAAGTATAGATTTAGAGGATAAAATAAGTAACAAAATTTGAAGTCGGACAGTTTTCTCTGTGCGCAGAATTTACTAAGAGAATGGTTAAGGTATCAGAACCAACTAGATTCAGTCCCCATGGTTTTCAAGCTCTCCATTATTTTAATAGCAATTGATTTCTAAATTCTTTCATTTAGTTTTCAGCAAAACTATCGTGATCTTTCTAGAGCTTATGCATTGCGAAAATTAATTAAATTAATTTTGAAACAAACTTAATACTTCATCAGATACGTTTTTCAAAAACCATATGTAGGCCCTATCATTCGACAGAGGATATATGAGTTATGAAAATAACATTTGCTATAAGTTTTTCGTCTGAATTATTTCTGTGTTTGTTTTCCGTAGACCATTTGAAACAAAATTTCACAAAACGAATAGTAAACTCTTTAAAATCACTTGTTACTGAACTTTTAAAAATGTGTAGGATCTTTTAGGCAAATTCAGTTTAACATCAAAACTGTGTACAGAACTCTTGGGCACGCGAGAGTAACCCAACAGTTTTTTGGTGAGAGACCAGTACTGTTTATCAGCGAACTGCCATTAACCGCTGTTATGATGCGTTCATCTTATGCGGACCCGGTTAATAGAGGTTCTTTCAGAACGTATCGTTTGGCAAGCTGAGGAGTGTTGGTCTCTTGGCTGCCTGAGTGTTACTGTTTCAGAAATGATGGTAACTCTCTACCCTTTTGGGAAGCATCTGGAAGTGGACAAGTTACATGAGGTCGAGCACACCACCGTGTATGTTGCTGCATTGCTCTCGATATTGAGTTAACATTAAATACAGGGCGTTCGCCGGGAAACGCAACCCACTGTTAGCGCTACAAGGAAGAAACTGCTCCCGGCGAGCGAGCGCTCAGTTTCCGGCATTGTTCGACCGTCGGCCGCGGACTATTTCATAATAATTACGCTTCAAACTTCATAAACTTGTGTGCTAAGCATTTAAATGTGACGTAATTCATTAGCTTACCTTATAAAAGATGCTGGAAGTGTTGACCCTCTTGTGTAATGCACATTTCACATCTTCTGAACATATTTCGAGACACACGCTGCCCTAACTGACTTAATGATTTTTTGGGTGACTGTTCTAGTCGAAAAGCGATATCGTCAATTTTCTCCTCTGTGAGAATACGGTTGACCGACAGTCTCTTTTTGTTAAAAAATGAACCCGTTTCTCTTACTTTTTTAACCAGACGCAGAATTGTTGATTTAGCTGGCAGTAAAGCGCCAGGAAATTCGCGACGAAATTTACTGCGACACTTTTTAAACGACTTCTTCTTCACATATGTATCGTAGAGAAATATTCTTTGTTGCAAACTGTAACGTACCATAATTTTACTCACACTCAAACACGGTACAGATTAATAAGAGTATGAAGCCCCAAACCAGCCAAACCGCAAAGAAACGTTTATTCACAACACTGATTAATAAGAGACTGAAGTCACAAACTATCTACAATGCAAAGAAACCGTTCTTAACAATTTAAGGGTCACTGCACTGCACTGTTGGGGCAGCGGAGGTGTTAAACAGTGCGGTGATTCACGGTGCCGTGTGGCGGAAACTGCTGGCTTGCACTGACCGAGCAAGTTGCCGACGGCAACAGACTGGGAGGGTAGCGTTTTCCGGCGAACGCCCTGTATAATAGAATGCTGTGTACTTATAACTCCGTAACTGTCGACACAGGAACTAAAAATGAGGTTAACAAATATAACTAAGAGTTACGATACCAACAAAGGGTAAAATAAAAACTTAGAATCTTAACTTTATCCATAATAAATGATTATAATTTACGCTGTGCGTGACGCGTTTCGAGAAATAATTCTCATTTTCAAAGGCATTGTTATTACAATCTCGATGTGTGAAGTGCTTGTGTCAGTTTCTGGTGGACGTTTGTAAACCTTTCGGTGATTTTCCTGGAAATAAAATTGTGGAGTGTTTTACTATATAAAGATTTTGCAACTAAGTAGATTTGTAATAATTATATAATCAAACTTACGTTTTTGAAGGCTTCTTAAAACACGACACCACATAAACTCACACGTACAAATCTTCATTACATTAAATGTAGTTAACATTATATAAACGAAGCAAAGATGATTCAGTACATCTAACATTTTTTCTCAATATTAGATGTACTGAATCATCTTTGCTTTGTTTATATAACGTTAAGTTTCAAACATAATATATCGCCAAGTACCTATATTTAATGTAATGAGGGTGTGAACGTGTGAGTTCCTGTGGTGTGCCTTCAAAAACGTAAGTTTGATTAAATACTTATTCAACAACTACTTAGTTGCAAAATCTTTATATATTACTACACTCCACAATTTTAATTCTAGGAAACTCACCGAAAGACTTACTAACATCCAGCAGAAACTGACACAAGCACTTCTCACATCGAAAATGTAATAATAATGCATTTGAAAATCAGAGAATTACTTTTGGAAACACGTTACACACAGCGTAAACTAAAACATCAGCAAAAGTAACTGTGCAATAGTATAATCATTTGTTTAACTGTTAAAATCTTAGAAGCAAGAACTAAACATCATAACATATATTTATATTCAATACACACCAAGAATATTAATTTACAATACATTTTACGTTTATTTATTTATTTATTTATTTATTTTTTTACATTTCATTCCTCCCAGCAGAAGGCTGGGAGGCGGGCTGCTGGAGAGTCATAGGGGACTCTTTTCAGCCAATCTACTACTACGGGGAGGTAAGGGGGATGGAAGGTCGGCCGTGGCCTTGTAGGGAACCATCCCAGCATTCGCCTATGTGTCTGAGGGAAACCACGGAAAACCTCAGACAGGATGGCCGAACCGAGTTTAACCCCGGTCCTCCCGAATGATAGGTAGGAGGCCAATATTGGCCTCCTCCCATCTCGGTGACATTTTACGTGGATGACGAATGAAATATATAATAAGTACTTAATAATTCAGCTGCGGAAAAGATGACTAATATAGCGGACTTATACACAAAACAATAGAAGTGTGGTGTGGAGAGTGGACATGAAGGCAGTCTCCCATTTGCAGACGCAAAAATGCCTCAAACACTGAAACATTTAAAAAGAAAACCCCAATGAAACTATTAAAATAACTGTAAACATTGACGCGCAAACAGAGAGTATGTAGGTGAAACATGAAAAAGTAAATGATGTCTTCTCCACATCTGATTTAGAATACTGTCAGTATTTTGTTAGTAATAGCATCTAATACAAAATAAATACACCAGTCAATCAAGTTATCTCAAGTGTCAATGCTGCGGATGCAGCAGTAATCTACGTTTGTTCTGAAGACGCTTTGTAGCTCTGTAGACTCTACAAAGTGCACCACGCCCAGATTTGCATCTGATTAAAGATCTGCCACACAGATGGTAAACTCGTAAAGTTTCTGTTACTGATAGCAGTGAAAGGATACAACTGAGATCGCCAAATATTCCAACAATTACACCTCAATTCATGGATCTAGTTTTCAAAGTCTTGCAGAGAAGAGGAAATATTTTCGAACCTGGTGAAACTTATCAACAGTTTGTGTTAAACGATAAACGCATACTTTTTTATCATACGAGTCAATCTTGCCCCAGCGCAACCTACGTACAAGACACCCGTAACCATGCAGCGTTATTTGTGCTGTTACGATTGTGGGATAGCTAATACTAGTCTAAGAACGTAGTTACAATACACTACCATACTGCCACAACTACAAAGAAAGAGAGGTAGTTGTTCCGGCAGGTAGTAAGGGAGCGTCCATAAACCACGTAGCTCCATTTTGGCCTCCTGTGAACCACCCCCACCCGACATGGCTTATGTCTCTACCCCCCCCCCCCCTCCACCCGCGTACCACGTAGCTTTTTCCAAAATGATTCCAGAAGACATTTTTGTACTGTTTACTCTTGTCAGACTATCGTAAATTACATACGGGGATAATTAAATGACGGAAATAAATATTTACATGCTGTAGTGAGTTCTGTTCCTCATTTTAACTGTGAAAAATGTTATGAAAGGAAAGCTACGTGGGCTGGCTCGGAACCCCCCCCCCCTCGTAGCCCAGTGTAGCCTTCCAGTCAACCCTCCCCCCCCCCCTAGACCGAGCCACGTAGTTTGTGTACGCTCTCTAAACTACATTCCACGATATATGAGATAGCAGTATCCCCTATCCAAATCTCGACCAATCACTGCTCTGATAGTTTACCAGCACACGTACTGTTCCAGAAGCCTATATATCAGCTTTAAGCTGACGGGGGTAGCAGGATACGATATCGGTCCTGCCTTTACGGTTTTCCATGATTTCGTGGAGTAATATCGACGAACGTGATTGGCCAGGTTCCTTTTTGTTAACTGCAAATAAAACTCTTCCGTGGTATACATCTTTGTGCGAATCATGTAATTTCTCTGTACATCTGATTAAATATCGTAAATAACAAAGAAACTATAATTAGCTTCCGTAGTAATTGTATATTTTACCTTCACCCTCTCCCTTCATTTCCAGCCTATTATATCATCTCCTTAACGGATTCAGTCAAACTGTTTTCGTAATGTGTGCCTCACTCACAAGCACGTTTCTTAATGATAATTTGCTCAGAAGCCCAGTTCACTACATGAGTGACGTGAAACACATTTACACAATGTCAAAACGATTCGCAACTCAAAGGCGACAGTGCCAGCCATACATCTATGTGAAGTAATTTAAATATAGTTTAGTTAAATGTTACGGTAGTATTTGTTTTCAATTCTGGCAGTGTATAAAAAATATTTTCAAACCAAATGACTGTGGTACAGCGTTAATTATATCTGCTACCACACACTACATTTTCCATCAACATTTGCATGTGGCATAACTGTTCAAGGAGAAACAATCAGCTTGGTGCGGTTGCTGGTGACATTGTAATTTTAGAACAACAGAATAAGGATACAGAGAAATTACTTAATGCCATGATCAAAATACTGTGAGAAGAATGTGGACTAAATACTAACCACCGCAAGATAAAAGTAATGAAATGACAGCAATAACAGTACATTAAATACAAAAATAAAACCAAATGTAGCTTAGGAACTAAAATTCCAACTGATGAGCGAAGAATGGACGACGTCAAAAGCAGATAACTTCTAGCGAAATGCTTCTTCTTGAAGAAGATAATTATTTTAGTTTCGAATATTTATCAGAGAAAGTTTTTACAATTGTACGTACTTTAAGACAACGAAGCATGAGCCTTAGGAATACCAGAAAGAAGGAATATTGGCGCATTTGGAATGTAGAGCTGTAGAAGGCTGCTGAAAATTTGATGGGTAAATAAGATACGAAGTGTACGTGTTTTCGAAATGATGGCCGAGGAAAGAAGTTAAGCGGAAAAGTGTGACGGATAGAAGAGATAGGATGGAGAGAAAGACATTTTAAGAAATGCGGGATTTGTTAATTTGTTAGGTGAGAGAACATCTATAGTCTAGCTAAAGGTAGAGAACGATAGGAGATTACATCAAACCATCCAAGAAACAGATGACGCAAAAAAATTGAATCTAGACTGTCCTGGCGTTTGTTGTGATTGAATAAGCTAGTGCTGTTTGCCGCCCCATGCAAAGGCAACCACAAAATCCCCACCCGTATGTTTAAAATTCTACTCTGGAAATCAGTAACGCGAATTGTATGTTGATTTGACCGTTGCGTAGTCACCGAGCGACAAATACAAGTTTCGGCGGGTGAAGTAGGACGATAATTAATTATGCCAGGATTTCAAAGCTGGAGCACTGCACGAAATGCCCAGGTTCTATTAAAAACGACCAAACTATAGTTCAGTTCAGTCTCTAAATTATTTAAATTAACAAAAAGCTGGTTCCGCATTCATGTTGCCGTAAAAAATAGAAACACACAAAATTTCTGTGGTTGAAATATGATTCAAATTAATAAAGGTATTATTACAAAACAGTGAGCGGATCGTTTTTGTGGCTGTCTGTTTGGGCCTGCTTCCCACGGTATCGGAATTCTGTTCAAAGGCGACCTAACTATGACTGAAATACATCTTTTAAACTATTAAATTTTACCAGATGGTGGGTGATTTTAGATTTTGACATAAACACACAGAAATACCAGTGCTTGAAACGCGATGAAAGGTAACCCAGTTAAATAATTTCTGTGAATGAACCAGCTTCAAATGCACAGTACATCGAACACGCATCCACCTGACTGTTAGGCTCAACAGGTTCGTAACTCCGATAGTAATAATAATTCCGTGTGGCACAGATTTAGGTACCGGAGCAAAATTGAGGCCCTTCGATAAAACAGATGACGTAGCAGGATCAAGTTCTCTGTCTGAGAGGTTATCGGGAGATTATCAGTGGTGTTGAAATTGCAGTTCGCACGCTACCTGCGGAAAAAGCGGAGGAGATAAGGCGTGAAACAAGCCAGGTGCTTTGTAAAGGTAAATTGCCTAAATCAAACATCTCAAGTGAAGAGAGGCGTGCGCTTCGTGAGTTGAAGAAAGACGAAAATATTGTTATTCTTCCAGCAGACAAGGGTAACTGCACGGTGGTTTTAAGCAAGATGGACTATCATAGTAAAATTATGCACCTTTCGAGGACCAAGCATACATGAAGATTAACAGAGACCCTACATCTAAGCTAACCAACTTGACTACGAAGCTGATCCGCTCCTTAGAACTACCAGAAGATGTGAAAAGACGACTCCAACCTCGTGCTCCTGTTCCTCCCAGGTTATGCGGTCTACCTAAAGTACATAAAGTAGGAGTACCTATGCGACCTATTGTAAGTACAATTGATAGCCCTACGTACTTTTTGGCTAAATACCTCAAAGATATTCTCAACCCATTGGTAGGGAAGGCTCATCGCAGTATTCGAAATTCCAGTGAGTTTGTGGAAATCTTAGACAACATGAAGTTAGATCCTGGTGATTTAATGGTGAGCTTCGATGTGGTCTCTCTTTTTACTCGTGTTCCCTTGGTCGACTCCTTAGATCTGTTAAGGAGGTATTTTGATCAAAAAATGATTGATATTTCCATCATGTGTTGACAACCACTTATTTTAAGTTTGAAGGGGAATATTACGAACAAGTGGACGGTGTAGCACTGGGTTCGCCGTTGTCTCCTGTCATTGCTGATTTCTTCATGGAATTTTTTGAAGAAGAGGCACTAAACCACGCACCACTCCAGCCGAAGTGTTTTTATAGGTATGTCAATGACACCTTTGTGATTTGGACCCATGGCAGAAAGAGTCTTGACCAATTCCTTGTGCATCTCAATTCTATCCATGAAAATATTCAGTTCACAACGGAATTTGAGGAGGACGGTTGCCTGCCGTTTCTTGATGTGCTTGTTATTAAACGTGCCGATGGTTCGCTGGGACACACTGTGTATCGGAAGCCTACCCATACCGACTTATATTTAAACGCCAACAGCTGTCAGCATCCGGCACAACGAAACTCTGTATTAACTACCTTGGTACACAGAGCACAATGGATTTGTGACAAACATAGCCTGGCTGGTGAATTGGACTATCTCCGGAAAACGTTTTTAAATAATGGTTATAATCAGGGACAGATTACTCGTGCGTTTAAACAGAAGGAAAATCGACGGAGAGATCAGATTGATACCAAGGGCCTTGCGTTTCTGCCGTTTGTGGGTGCCCTAAGTTTCAAATTAGGTAGACTGCTATCACAACACGGAGTCAATACAATTTATAGACCACCCACTAAAATTAGTAACTTGGTCGGCAGCGTTAAAGATGACCTAGGTTTACGAACCCCTGGTGTATATTATATACCATGTGAATGTGACCGCGGCTACATCGGACAGACGCAGCGATGCATTGTGCAGCGATGTGTAGAGCACGCCAGAAATGTTCGTCTTGGGCAAGAAGAAAAATCTGCGGTGGCCGAACATATTGTGCAAGAGGGTCACACTTTTGAATTTGAAAAAAACAACAATTTTAGCCCGGGACAAAGATTTTTGGGCCAGCGTTATTACAGAGGCTGTAGAAATAAGATCAACTGATTTATTAGTCAACAAGGACACTGGTTATCAACTCAGTGCGGCCTGGAACCCGGCCATTAAAATTCTGAAACAGTTTCGCGTCGGTAATGAGCAGAAGAGCGGATGACGTAATCGCGTTGTGTTGGTTTTTGTCTTCCACCGTTTCCGTAGCAGCGGCTGAATAAACAAATAGTTAATCATTGACATTTGGTTGAGAATGAAGGCAGAGAAGGACGCCTTCGAAACGTCCCACAAATGTGACATCTTAACATGGCTGGAAGCCCGAGAAAAATATATTAATATTCAACACCGTGAAAAATTACTATCGCACATCTTTATAAGTTGTTTTTATTTTATCTCCAGTTTCAAATAAAGTTAATTATTCCGCATTAATGTTTCACGATAATATTAAATTAATTACATGAGACTGCATATATATCTCAAATAACAGAAATAAGATCTCATATTAGATTCTAGGCCTATGAAATAAATAAAAAAAATCCTCTTAGATTACCCACGACGTCAACAAGTAGGGCTTTTTTTTTTTTTTTTTTTTTTTTTTTTTTTTTTTTTTTTTTTTTTTTTTTTACAGTGGGCTGCAAACAACATCAATTTATTATTTTTAATTTTGAAATTGGAGTTTCCTTTTAAAAAATTTTGGTCACCTTAGTGTGCAACTTTCACTTGTGTAAGCTGTTCTCTATAAATGTACAGTCATATCATAATTTCAACTAGTTTTCTTAAATGTTGAAAAATGATTAATCGATTTTATGGTTACAGCACTGTTCTCCTCACTGAACTATGTCGATTGTTTGAGATAGTGAATGGATTTAGTTTTTTAAGTTTACACACTATTTTAACCTGCAGTGCAGCCGTAAACTGAAATGAAAAGATCTCGACTTCTACTCTAGATTATTCTACACGTTTAATCAAAATACATTAACCGAATATACGGGAAAATTATACTTGTTTGCAGACAGATCACCGACCGTTTGTGAAATTTCACTCTTGAGCCATAACATCGTCATTTATGGTTAAAGACGATTTTTTTTTTTTGATTTTTTTATGTTCTTTGTCACATACTTTTGTAACATAGTATCTGAATCTTGTATTATTATTATTATTATTATTATTACAGGTAAATTGCTGCAGCATCTGCTTTTCGTCGAGGAAATTAGAGAAGGGAAAGGACTGAGGGCAAGAAAGGGGAGGGAATTTGGCCATTACTTTTTGAAGCAACAATCTCGGCATTCGCCTGGAATGATTTGAGAAACCATCGGAACTCAAATCTGGAGGGCGGGACGGGGATTCGAACCCTCATCCTCCCACGCTCACCGCTCACCAACCGCGCCCGGTGAAATGCTGCAGACGGGCGTAGCTGTGTTTGTAGTGGGCTCCAATCAGTGTAAATTTTATTGAGGTCTGCATCAGCAACGATGAATTAGGAACGGCAAAGAGAGGTATGCAGGCGAAGCTTGTGCTTTTGCGTCAGTCGATTGTGTGTTGTGGGTGGATTAATGGGTGAATGCGTGGCTAGGAAACATTCCTGCATTCTAATCAACAGAAATGCATCAGAATCTAATTATAGTCACGCCAAACCCTAATAAGGTAAATAACATTCAAACTGTGAAAATGATACAAGAGGAACAAACAATTTATTTTAGATTCTACTACGGGACTACACAAAGCACTTTCCATGTAACTTCGAGTGGATATTAGTATACAACACTCAGTTACATGTTGTTTTATATCAGCTTCTTTATTTTCATACCGATTGCGAATTTAATACTGTGCCAGTAAGAAATACGAAAAATTTAGAAAATAACGATACCGTTAAAGTAATTTATTACAAATGAACTTAGATTTATTTTACCTTATGGGTTTACGCCTCGTCGACGGCGAGGTCATTAGAGGCGGGACAGTACTGTGGACTAGGAACAGGAAGGAATTCGGCCATGGCCTTTTGATGCCCGGAAGGGAATATGTACCACCATCCTCCCGAATAGGAAATTAGAGGAAAATAGATTATGAACTGGGAACATCTACTTCTAAGTACAGAATAGTGCAATAAATTATTATCAGGCAGCCATTCGTAAACGAATACAAAATGTCTTCCTCAATCAGTTTCAGTAATGACACCTTAAATATCCAAAACGTTTCAACCTTCAATTTACATGTGTTCCTATAACATGGCCAAGTTATTCTAGCTTGGAAATAATTTCTTAGTATCCACAGTTCCCTAAGTTTTCTCATAACTCGTTCCATCTCAACGGCCGTTTAGCAATACTAGGCAAAACCTCCAAATAACACCATCATGGGATAAGACTACCCACACGTAGGGATTTTTTTTCTTATGGCTTTACGCCTCGTCGATGTCGAGGTCATTAGAGGCGGGGTGGGACTGGCGACAAGGAATTGGAAGTAATTCAGCCATGCCCTTTTTAAGGAAGCATCCCGGCATTAGCCTGGAGTGATTTGGGGGAAACCATGGAAAACCCAAATCTGGATGCCCGGACGGGGATTCGAACCTTCGTCCTCCCGAATGCGAGGCCAGAGCGTTAACCGCTTACCCACCACGCTCGGTGCGTGTATGGAGGAATATCAAATGTCTTAGAACTGTTTCTAATAATTATCTTAGGCATTTCACTTGTCTATTAACATCTCATTAGCCCATGTGAGAATTAAGTTTTTCCCGCTGCATGGCTGACAAAAATTCTTCTCGGGTATTCTGTCGGTGCTGTGTCGTCGCAGTGGTAGCTTCGCTATCACATCTCACCTGATGAAGGCAGAGGAGATAGATGCAGAAACGTTGTGGACATAAGAACTTATACGGCAGAATACCCGAGAAGAATTTCTGTCATCTCATTAGCCATTCATTGCCCATTTAATAGTCCTAAGTACGAGGGGGTTTTTTCCGGTGGGGGGGGGGAGGCAGTTTGTGGTTGTGATATTTTCCAAAGGATACCGCCGTTTATTTAGTTATTCTTTGTCCAAAGCTATGAAACCCAAGTAGGGACATTTTATCTGGACCTGATAAGTTGTGAAACTAAGTCTGCTGTGTCTTGTTTTTGAAGCCACATTGTGTCTCTGCTGAAATTTCTTTCGCCGAAAGAAAGATATAGCTATCCAAATGGAACGAAAATATTTTTATTGCAATAGAGAGAAAAGATATTCCTGCGTACTCATCCGTCTTCATGGCAGTGAAAATTAAAGTACTTCAGAAGGCAGTTGATCTTTTCTCAATGTTTAGTATGTTTATTATAAAAGCGTGAAGTTGCGTTACAAGTTCATCTGAACCTTCGCAGAAAACTTCTCTTGGTACACAATCAAGTCCGAAGACTTATGAATGCTTGCTTTGTTCGCTTAATTGCATTCCTGACTCCAAAGTTTTTTCTCGTAACACTTGTTCTCCAATTACGTACTTGAAAAGAAAAGAATAACAGACTACAACAATGGAAACTGAAAACTTTTTTTTTTTTTTTTTTTTTTTTTTTTTTTTTTTTTTTTTTTTTTTAACAAAGAGCCGTTGAAGTAGCAAACACATACGCAATTGAGAAAAGGAATACAAGATACCAGAAAGAGAGTTGTAAATGTAAACTGAAGTGCATTAAATTCTGGAAAATATCATTTCGAGTAAATAAAACTTTGAGGTCACAGCATTTACGTAACAACTCTTTTCGGTGGAAACTTAACCACAAGACACCAAGACACCAAGACATCTGTTCAGTGAATGCCATGAAATCCTAAAGATTCACAACCCTTCACGTAATTCATCCCCCATTTTCAATGCGAAAAGGCTTGTCAACGTAGTGCTCATTAGAACAGGAAAGGTAGAGCGCAAGGAATGGCAACTAATTCAGCCACACCCTTTCGAAGGAATCATGCCGGTTTTCGCCTGGAGTAATTTATGGAGGCCGTGAACATTAAATTCTACTGGACAGTAGTACCGGGTGTTGAACCCACTAGCCTCGATAATTCGTACTGGGTTTGCAGCAAGTGGTTCCTCGAGGAGATTGTAATCTAGTTTCTTTCCACCACCACTACTTCGCAGCTTCACTGGTATGACCCCTTCTTCAGCCCAGTTTCAGAGATAATGCAATCAACGGATCGCTTCACTTCACTTCACATCGGGTCGTCTACATTAGAACAGTTCGGAATGATTACACACTTGTCTATACCAGTGGAAAATTTGTCTGATGTCACTATTTGAGGCTTGTTTCCGTGTAACTAAGTAATGATTCGGAGAGAGCGTGGCCTTCCACGTTTCTCTCTGACATGTCCTGCTTCAACGCATGATAAATGTGACGTATGTAGTTTCATAGCAATTATTACACTACTTTTTAAATAAAAGTAATAAATTTCTAAAGGAAATATCTTTGGGTTATAGAAGCGCTAGCGTAAGTTTACAAAAACTACGTTTAAAAAAGTTTTCCGTTCGGTTCATCGTATATTAAAGTTGGACATTCAGGTTCGAAAACGGCGATTCATCACATCGGAAAGTTAGGAAACCATAGCAGAGGTGTGTACGGTACAGGTGTTTACGCCGTTCCTCTTCCGGGGCGACTGCCGCACTATGGATCGTAACTTCATTACAGCCCGCCACCCGCGGCTCTGCCAGCCACCTCTTTTTTCTCCTTTTTTTTGTTGGGTTGGCTGCATGCTGCTGGCGTAGCGCCACTGTTGCCCACACCAGCACCTGCTGCTGCGGGGACCGTGGAAACAGATCCACCATTAATCATCTCTCACTCGACGAGAATTTTCTCATCTCTCTTAACTACCTTACACAAGAACACTATGAACCGTCGATACCTCTCCCAGTAAAACGACGTTAATTCCATACTTACTTGCTCTCTCAAATACGTTATATCAGCTTCATCATCCTGGAACACACACTCAAAACTATACGTATTTCAACTGTAAGAAACCGACCTTTTATTATGATTCCTAGATTTGCCTCGGGTGGATATTACTCACCACAGAATCCATGGAATCTTGCAGTTTCTGCTACTTAATTGGTCTGTATGATTCAAACAACATACAATAAACTAAGAAAAACTTCATTTCACTTTTCTATATATTTCACTCATCATTTGCTTCACAAATTACACATTCAACAAATCATTAAAAACTCAATATTCTCTCTTATTATGTCGATTACTATTCGAGCGACGAAACCAATTCATGCCTTCGCCCGCCATCAATTTTATCTCTGCTTCTCATCTGTTATTTTCACGTCAAAGATCTTCTTGTAACACATACATCTTTGCTCTTGCATAGTAACTATTAACGTATCTTTTCCTTTTACAAAATGAAATAAATTAAACACACACACAAAAAACATAATCTTACCTTTAAATATACAAACATAAAACAATGAAACTGAAATAATAATAATAATAAAAAAATGTAAGGAACTATGTTTCCTTACATATCCGCTCGGCCAATTTTCACAGAAATTTGTGTCAATCAAATTTTTGGTGATTACTTCTTACATAATATTCCTTATAATGTTTCATTCATTCTGTACAATGGTCATCGCTCCACTCTTTCTCTGTACAATTTCAAATCCTTTATGTTTTTAAACGCAACAATCTTACAACATATAAATGAATACAATTGAACAACAAAACAATAGATGTTAACTTTTCTTTTCCCCACCATCTGGGTTAAAAACTCATTTGTTATTCGTAGTATCCCTGATGGTGTAAAGCACATCCTTAGACTTACGTCTTTTCACATTTCTGCCTTCATACTCCAAATTTAGTCCTCGTCTCTTCCTTACTTTCCAGTTAATTATTTTTCTTACTTCTTTGCCTATGTTCTTCCTTTTATCACATTCCATCACTTCTTCCTTCCATTCCTCTCCTTCGTATTTTGCTTCTGTTGCTTGGTTCTCTTTGTCTCTTCTATTGATATCATGCATCGGTTTTTCTTCATTGTCTTCTTCTTTCCATTCCTCTCCTTGGTATTTTGCTTCTGTTGCTTGGTTCTCTTTGTCGCTTCTCTTGATATCATGCATCGGTTTTTCTTCATTGCCTTCTTCTTTTCTATGTGTTCCTATATCATCATTCACCAAAATCGTCTGAAATTTCCTTTCATTCTCTTGTTTTTCTACTTTCCTAACTGTAGAAATAATTTCCTCTGGTTCACTGCAATCTTCTGTTACTTTCTGTTTTTCACCATTTTCCTGCTGATCTTCATTGTTCTCCTCTCTTCCATCTTCTTCTGTTTCAACTTCTAGCTTTTCCTTACGTGCTCTCCTCCATTCTTGTAATGCTTGTTGCTGACTCTGTTCCAATTCTTGCATGTCTTGTTTAATTTCTTGTTGGTTTTTTAAAATCATCGCCAGCATCGTTTCGATGGAATAACTCTCTTCTCTGCAAAATTTCTTTTCGGTTCCGGTAACTGTTGGGGACTCATGAAAAAACTCAGTACTAATCTCACCCATAGATCGTTCTTGACATTCGTATCCCGAATTCATACTGCTATTAATTTTCCAGAAACTCTTGCACTTGCACTCATTTCACTTTCCATTTGGTCAATTACTCGCTCCGATGTTATTACCAAAGTCCTCGTATCCATTATTGTTTCGTATCCCGAAGATTGCTGGCTCTTTAATTACCGAACTAATTACTTAGTTCTGCGTTCTCGTCACGTTCGCCACATGTAAGAAACCGACCTTTACTATGATTCCTAGATTTGCCTCGGGTGGATATTACTCACCACAGAATCCATGGAATCTTGCAGTTTCTGCTACTTAATTGGTCTGTATGATTCAAACAACATACAATAAACTAAGAAAAACTTCATTTCACTTTTCTATATATTTCACTCATCATTTGCTTCACAAATTACACATTCAACAAATCATTAAAAACTCAATATTCTCTCTTATTATGTCGATTACTATTCGAGCGACGAAACCAATTCATGCCTTCGCCCGCCATCAATTTTATCTCTGCTTCTCATCTGTTATTTTCACGTCAAAGATCTTCTTGTAACACATACATCTTTGCTCTTGCATAGTAACTATTAACGTATCTTTTCCTTTTACAAAATGAAATAAATTAAACACACACACAAAAAACATAATCTTACCTTTAAATATACAAACATAAAACAATGAAACTGAAATAATAATAATAAAAAAAATGTAAGGAACTATGTTTCCTTACACAACGAAGACGTTTCTCATACAATAATTAGGCAACTAGTTAAAAATCATACACTATTTTTGAAACCAATACTCTGTATTACACAGTAACTTCAAAATTATGTGCAACTGTCTCGCATGTACGATTGTTATTTCTGCACCATTTAAGTGATTATTTAGGAATTAGCAGGAAGTGACTCACACCACCCGATCAGCGGGGTCAGAGCGTTACCGCTCACCCACCGCGATCGGATTAAAGATTAGGGATGCATCATAAATGAACATCATAAATTAAGAAAGGAATTTGACTCTAAGGGCAAAACTATCAACAATTAAGGTCATGCGTATGAAGCCGCGTTCCCACGATCTCTTGTAACGGAGGCGAGACGATACGGGACGGAACGAATACTCAATAACACGCCATGGGAACAGGACCTCCTCTGCTAGCGGAGACGAGACGCAGCTACCCACTCGGTGTCTATGAACATCACAGGCGTGTGTAGCGGTGCGCTGTTGTCATCGGTTTGTAGCAGCGGTGCGCACCCATTCTGTTACTGTAAAGTGCTCTGTGCCAAAAGACACTAGGCAACGTGGTGGGGAGGTGGTGGCGAGGTAATCAAGGGCTAACCTGCGGCGTGCGCTCGTCCCTACACTTCGGCTAATGAGGTCCCGTCCCGTCTCGCCTCCGTTACAAGAGATCGTGGGAACGCGGCTTTAGACAGTTGAGAGTCAAGCCACTCTGCTTCACTGGCGTCGATATGGATTTATCGCGTTATCGCTACATAGAAAAACCACATATTGCAGAGATAACAGATAACTGTATATCTGGATGTTGTCGATCATTTTCTCTCAATTGCTGATAATATTAATAAATAAATAACTTTCCAAGGAAACTACCACATACAAAAAGCACTAACAGAAGGAAAACGAATAATAAATGAATACACAAACCTCACACACCCAACACTATACAAAATACTGAAGCTAAAAATAAAATAGAAACATCGACACAGAAAAACAACATTAAATATGGACATACAAAACAACAACTACTGAAATCATTTATATTTGGAAATCCGCCAAACAATAGAAGACTGATAAAACAAAACAGCACCGCATAACTACAAAAAAAACTCCATGCTTAGTAAACAAAACAGAACGTCCATTTGCAAGTAATAACAAACACATAGTGCAGTGCAATAAAGTGTAGTGTTGTGAATCTCAAACATGAAGACACTTCCAACCGAAAATGCAAAAGCACTGATGCTGAGAATGGAGCTAAAAGAAATACAATAGACCACAAAATGTAAGTAGATTATAAGTTAGATAATAATTCATTCCACTGTACAAACCACAAACATAACCTGCTTACAACTTTTGTACATAATTAACAGAAAAAAACCGCTGAAGATGCTTCTGCAAAAGAAGTGAAACGTGTACGGGAGACAAATAAACACAAAAAAGTCAATTGCTTTGGCGTAATTTATTTATTAAGATAACTGTATGTGTTTCCTACAGTAAGGAGCTTTTCACATACTGTGTGTTTCGCTATAGAATTCCTATGTAAATATTTTACTCGCAAAATCTTCGCATGGGCTGTGATAAGATTACCACTAGATATCAACACTACATACCACAGAGATGTAGATATTTTAATACCCGAACGTTAAAGAAATTCATTTCCTAAAGCGCGAGGGCCATGTTCGCGCGCGCGCGCGCGAGTGTGTGCGTATGTTTGTGTGTAAAAAAAACTGATACCGAGGATTGTAAGACGACTAATACTGAGTGCGAAGGGGCTCCCCGTTCCTTGTATTTTGACATGAAGACAAGGAGAGGGAAATTATCGCCCAATCCTGAGGCAGTTTTGTTGCAAATTTCTGCTGCTGTAACAAATGTTATTGGGTGCTTACCGATGAGAAGGAAGAACAACTCTCATGGCTTCAACATCGAGCTTTCCTGGTGAAAGAACATCGTGTAGAAAGGGATTCTGTACTGAACTGTGATTGTGGCTAATATTTAGAAGTGACCCTCTACCAGCCATGAGACAGCTGGGACCATGGTCAAGAATTCGGCGGGGGAGCGGCTGCTGGAGTATGCCACAACGCAGCTGACCAGATCGACTCTGTAACCTATGCACTGGATGCGATACGTACTGGCGACATTCTTCTCAAAACCGCGAGTGCCACACAGAGATTTTAATTTCTCCAAACTCAGTTAGTTGTAAAAATTACTGTTTATTTGTTGTAAATATTTTACTGAAGAAAATTTCAATTTTGTACGTCAGTAAATTCGTTGGTTATAAAATATCTCCACTCCATACATAATAAAAAAATGTAAGCTGTAATTCACTCAACCAACCTGCATAATCTCACAAGTACTGTTAGATGCGTTTAGCAGCTGTTTAAATTGAAATTCAGGCAAAATGATCTTTTAGAAATAACGGCGCCCAGCATAATATGGTCGAAAGCTACCGACTGACTAGTAAGTCAATACAATATACTGTGTGTGTTTGCTTCAGTTTAGTTGCCAGTGACAATTCGACTCGCAGGAGGTGAAATCGGAAAGATATTGCTACAAATGTGTCTGTTCTTCTTTCAAGCTACTACAAACCACGAACCCCGCTATTCATCGTATTTTATTCGCGTAGTTTTCGCTCGGCTTATCTAGTATGAACATACTCGTAGCGGATGCACTTGGTGATTCGAGCAGTCAGGGTCTTAGTTGGTGGATGACCTCGTTGATGACTGCCGTTTGTGGAGGCTTTTGCAGGTGTCCGGTGCAGGCGGGCGATGGGCTGTATCGACCGAGAGCTCGCCCTGCGCAGCCCCTACAACACATGCTTCCCGCAGCTCACGCTGATTTTTAATCTAAACAAGTGTTTTGTCAGTCAACAACACCAAGAAAAAAAATGAACGTTAATGGAACCGAAGTGCGGCTGTGACAAATGGTGGTGGTATTAGTAGTAATAGTGGTATTAGTACCAGCCTAATAGTAATGTTAAGTAGCAATGTTGGGAACAATAGCAGTAGTAGTAGATGTAGTAGTGGTGGTGGTGCCCGCTCTGCTTATGGTAATAACAGTAGAAGTAAAAGTGACATTGGAACTTCAGTAAAATTATCTTGCATTTATCGTTTATAAAATAAATATGATACATGTATAAGATAGAAATATGTATGCATGTAAAATAATGGAAACAAGGGCCCAATCAGATACTAGGTGCTGGGCTATGTTGTATATGGGAAAATAAAAATAAATAAATAAATAACTTTCTTGTTTCTAGACTTTTTTTGTATCATTTAGTATTTAGCGAAGCTGCTTCTTTATTATAGATGGGTTATTAATTTTATACTTTGTTTCCACAACAAAGTTATTCCTTCTTCTTCTTCTTTCGATTTTGGCATACTTTGCACCACTGGAAGTAACTGGTTTATCGGGCCACTTTTCTTCTGCTACCAGAATTTTTTCATTCCTTTACTGAGATTCCTCCTCCTTTTTTCACATCAGGTGGTCTTGGCCTTTGTACATTGTTCCTAGTACTCGTACAATTTATTAATTTTACTTTGAAACACTGTTCAATTCTTTATCTCATCTGTATGGATTAAACATTTTTCTATATCTTTTCTCGTCCGCTCAAGCAATTTTACTGTCACTTTTAATCTAGTGATGTAGTTGAAAGATTCTTTTCGTCAACCCACTCTCACTCAAAGTTTTTACTTATTCCATTTTTCAGTTTCACTTATGACAGCATTTTTATTCTGTTTTTATAGGATGTGTTTTTAAAATTCTCTATCATATGACAGCATTGCAATCAGGACAGAGTACTGTATTTCTTGGCACGGTTTGAGAACAGTTGATCATAACGTTCATCTCTATTATTTTGATGCCGTTTTGTGATCCTTTCTAATCCACACCATTACGAATTATAAGCTTGAAACTTTGTATTCATCAAACACAAAAGTATTGTACCAATTTCCTCTTACACAGGGCTAGTAGTTCAAAATTTCTTAATTGATAAGATAAGCATCCTGAGTTTAAGGGAAGGAGCATCGTTAATTAAAGTTGACAGGAGTAGTATGTGAGGGTGAATGATATGTGTGAATATGACGGCTGGAGGCAGCAGTCACACGAGACGGCGTCTGCAGCAGACGGCTCCCGCTTGTTATCACGTCAGGAGGAGCTTGTCCTCGCGGTGTAACTGGATATCAGCAGAGGCAGCGCTGCTATGGCGTCTCGCATGGACTCCATTATTTCAACGGCAGCACTGTACAAATTCAGACTCAGTGGGTAATAGTATAAGTAACGACATTTTTTCTATAATAAGCTTTAAAAACTGTGGTAATTTAATTTTATGGGCAATTGAAGACAGTAAATTATAAATAGACAAGCGGAAATTGAAAGTGCAACACCTAGACAGGAACTTTGTAGACATATACGAAAGAAATAATAACACATTGAAATCGATCGGGATAAGTTTATTATCTACAGATACAGTTGTCAGTAAGAAGCTTGAGCACCTCGATATTCTTGGATCCTAGGCGGCATTGAATCAATAAGTGTTCGGAAGTATTCTTGGGATATGTCTCTCTACGCTTGCATGTCTTTTCAAGTCAGTTGTTGCACAGTTAGTGCTGGATGACCATGTGATCAATGTGTCTACTCCTGGCATCCCAGACATTTTCTACTGTGTACAAATCTTGAGACCATGCAGTCAAATTTGTGATTGTACCACCTTGCAAGGTTTCTGTTGTGATGGCCACAGTATGAAGACGGGCATTATCCTGTTGGAAGATATGATTTGGATGGTGGACATGAAGGGTATCACAATAGGGTGCAATACCCGTCCAAATAGAGGTGGGCTGTCACTGTGCCTTCAACAACAACCAACTCAGTCCTGCTGTCGAAACTGATTGCCCCCAAACCATGGCTCCAGTGGCTGGACCTGTGTGACGCTCTGAAATCACAGCAGGGTAAGCCGTTTCTCTACTACGCCTGCGTACATGTTGTCAATTATCACTTTGTCACATACAGAATAGACACTTGTCTCTAAACACAAATGTATGCTATTCACGTGTCCATTTGCGTCTTGCATTACACTAGGTTAGACGATGATGGCAATAATATCAGGTTAATGGAACGCATTGCATAGGGGTCCGAGAGTGTAACACAGGTTCAAGCAATTGGTTAAGAATTGTCCGGTGGTGACTCACTCTCTAACCACTGCCTGCATCTGGCCTGCAGTCACCCGGCTTCCAGCAACAGCCACCCACACAATTTACCGGTCTTCACTTGCCGATGTCTTTCTGTATGGACCTATGCCTGCTGCAGGAGCACAAGAGACTTTTTTTTATCTACTGTGCAACAAGTCTACCAACATTGTACTACGGTCAATCCTTCGGGAGATTTCACGAAATGATGAACCCGTTTGAAACATACCATTTCTCCTTCCTCTCTCACATCTAAACATTTTGGTGTAGAGGGTTGTCACTCTTCGCCTTGGCATACTTAGTCAACAAAAACTTGCCGACTGAAAAGTGTCATGTTAGACCACACCGTTCACCACTTACATGCTAAAAAACATAGTAATTTTGCATAATAAATAGGTCAGTAATCCTCATACTGTTACATGTAAAACTTTCAATTCTTAATCATTTAATACTCTTCATATGGGGTAATTGGAGCCAAATTTCATTCATTTTTCACAATTCCGTCTCGGTGTGGCCCTTTTAGTTTCCGCAAGTATATACGTATAATGTCTGCCAAAGCAACTTATTTTTCTTTTTATTTGTTTATTTACCGAACACGTTTTATTTCATTCTCAAAGGCTTCCTCACGGTTTTTATATTTTTATTTTCCAAATTTGTCAATTTGCTTGGGTCTGTACACTGGTCATGAGTCAGCGATTTTAGCACTGCAGAGGTCATTTTTCTGTATATTTACTTCACCATCCCTGCACTGCACCATTTACCGATACCGTCGTTGATCGGACCCAACCACCCCGGAAAGATGTTTCATCTTTTACCGACCGTATACTGTTTACCTTTTTTAGACATTATTTTCTCGACAGAATATATGCAGTCTCTAATCAACGTCATCAGTTATCTATTTGTAAGGGTTATTTCAGCTTTAGTCTATAGTTCTCCCATCTAACTCTTCCCTCGGTAAATTAATCACATACCTTTACTATGTAGGATCCTTTCATATACTGTGTTAGCCAATTTACTCCGAAACGAACTCATTTCTCCCTTCGTATGTCATTACTGAGCGATCTGGTAGCTCAGAGATTCTTTCAAAAGTTTGCTTCTCCCGTCGCGTGTTCAAATCCTGGCTGGTGCAGCAATGTTTGAGTTGTGTTTGATCATATGAGCTACGCCAAGTTGTTCCGTGGTTCAGATTTGACGTGAAACTGTAGGTCACAGAGGCCATTCTACCTGCGACACAGTAGCTTAGTATACATTCTTGGGGGGATTCAACCAACTTCCGGGTTAAGGACTAAGTTACGTATTATGTTATTACTCACACCAATTACCTACTTCGCAACATGATTCGCAGCAGTTCTAATCGTCGCGTTGATTCATTTTATTTACCTTCATCATCATAGGTAACTATCAAATGCATTTATTTGCTGGAACTTCATGGATTATACACACTATGGTCATTTCATTGAAGGATACAGTGTTGCAAGGAATAGTAGTGTCCTGTCGTCTTAACTTTAAACATCTTAGGCTTCACCATACGACAGTAAACAAGTTGTTTGAATGAGGGAGGCCTTACTATAACAGATGATGGAGAACATCAAAATGATTCAGAATTGAAAACGAACCCACGACCGAGAGAGTGGTAGCAGAGGTAAAAGGAATAAGAGGATACAAGGCGCGAATTACGGAGAAAACATTTATTTCATGTTGCAAGAGATGTTCGAAGTTTCCACCATTTCTTTCGACACATGTGTTACATAGCCGTACAAAGAACTCCCGTTTTTCTTTACCTGTTACCTGTTAAAGATCCATATTCGTGCAAACTCTGATGCGCATGTGAAAAAATACGGTGTCGATACATCTCTCTGTAGGAACAATTCTTGATATAGTCGTTCACATTCTCGTGCAATGCCATCAGGTCTCATAAACCACGCCTCCTAGCGAGGAACGATGACACTAATGTTTTTACCGTTATTTATGGGACATATGATAAGAACTAGAGTGCCGTACAACAACATTAACTCTAAGCGACAAATGTTCACAATGCTGAAAGAAACTTAGTCTACGACAGTGTTTTTAGCAATTAATCAAATCGAATTATCTACAAGTCTGGTAAAAAGAAACTGCCGACATATTAATACCGAGGGTAGACGCATGTGGTTACGATTTAAATAGAACGTAGAAGTACTCGAAAAAAGTAGCTGACGCGTGCGTATCGGGTCGGTTTCCCTGGGCTAATGAAACGTCTCCGTGCTCGTGACAGTTTGGAATTGAGGGCAGCCGACTTGCTGGGCGGCCGTTATCTAGCCGCGACAGAACCCATTTAAAGTTGAGTCTGACCGCCGCGCCGCAACTTGCCTCCCCGTACCCGTCGTGTTTTTTGCCCGAGGCGTGGCGGTTGGGGGCCGGGCGTCTAATCCGACACCAAGTGTCTACATGGAAACCAAACATGTCCACTCGCAATCAACCAGATATCACCCACCTTCTGACATGGCACTTTACTTGGATGCATCTCAAATAACCGGTTCTCACTACGGTTATTTTCGACAAAAAAAAAGGAAAATAGTAGTTTAATCACACTCGATAAATGATTAGGTCATCAACTGCCTCGAAGCGTAATAGAAAATATTCGGCACAACGTATTAGTGGATTCGTAATACTGCAAGATACCTGCAAAAGGGTGTATGTGGAAGATATCCGTTGATGCCGGTATTACTTCAACAGCAAGCGTGAATTATCAAATTCAGTTGAAATAAACATACATAAGCAAATGTCCTGAGTCCTTCATATGTGCAACACCGCCGTAAAATAGTATTACGTAGAGGAATAAGTGATTTTTTTTATTTTTTTTTAAAAAAACGCTAATTTGGATGTTAAGCTGTCTATGTTTTTAAGACTCGCTAAAATTGTTTAGTTTTTCCTAACGTGAAAATGCAATTCGCCAAACAAAAAGTTTACAATTTTACATATAAAGTTCGGTTGTTACACGCTGCATTTCGTCGAAATAAATTTGTTTTTTTATCATGATTACACATAGCGTAATATTTATGAAAGTGCACAGTAAACAAAATGTATTTTTTAATATTTTGTCCATGGTGGACTTGTGGAATCAGCGACTGTGATATCAAATTTGGTTGATAATTGAATACACCGACCAGTCACAGTTTATGGAGTAGCTTTATTTTATTTTACCATTACCAGTTTCAAGCATATATTGCTCATCATCAGATGGTTTTAACAATACAGATGCGAATTGCAGGCGTGTTTTTGTGTCATTAGGTGTCTGCTTATGTCCGAGAACAAAGACTTGTATGGAACACAGTTGAGGAGGCACATTTCTGTGTAACACTATGCACTATCACCATTATATTGCACAAATATATGTGGAATAGACACGCTGCACACTTGCTACTGTATTTACAAACAGACACCTAATGACACAAAAACACGCCTGCAATTCGCATCTGTATTGTTAAAACCATCTGATGATGAACAATGTATCCTTGAAACCGGTAATGGTAAAAAAAAATGTATTTTTGTACCATAACATTTGACGTATTACCTGACTCGCGACGAAATTTCTCCTCACGATTGGAATTCAAGATATAATCCGTTTCATACCTGAAATAATCTCTTTCGAAGAGTCCCCCGGTAAGCCCTCTGTAATGAACAATTACTTAGCAATATAGCCGTTCCAAACGTTCCAACTTTTTCCTTGCACTTAATGTCTAAAAGTATTGTTATGTGTTGTATTATCATATTTAGTATCAAAAGAACTTAAGATTAATTTATAAAACTGATTTACATTACTTTAGCACCAGACATTGTTTGAATGTTTTCTTGTTGTGATTAATAAGATTATTAGATTCTAAATAAATAAATTATCGGCTCTCGGTATGGGAGTACTTTTTCTCTGGTTGTAGGTTTGGGCATGCTCGTTCGTTTCCCTGTAAAGACGGTCGCCACACTAATGCTTACGGATTTGGGATTTCCTATAGTAATATAATTTGTAGGTTTGGAAACTCACTTCTTTTAGTCTCTCAATGGTTCCTCCGATACCAACAACAATTTTACACTGCGAAATTTCTAGACAACGTTCACTTCCACCTTGCGTCACATAACTGATTTTCAGCAACATGATTCTTAACAGTTCAGTGAAATTAGGTTCGTTCATTTTTTTCTTATCCTTCAACCAAAATTTAAGCTTTATTCAGCTAGAAACTTCTCACTTCCTCACTTGTTGAATACAATACACAACGTTACTTACCCAATTTTTACCGATAACGTATCTCCTCCCAAAGCTACTGCTTACTTCCCTTCTGCTCCGTTATCTTTTGTATACTATTTTAACAATTATTTAAATGTCGTGGAAACACTTACAATCCCTGATAATTATATATACTTAATAATACATTCATAGGCGTCTTAATTTATTTTCTTTTTCGAGTATTAAAAGTTTACTATGTTACAAAATCAATGTAACACGTTGGTTCTTCTGAGGCAATGATATTTTGTGCAGGCCGTCCCCAGGTATTGGGTCAGTACTGCAAAGTACCTTGCAAATAAGAGACGGCTGCAATCAGAACGAAGATGGCGCCGACTAAACAGCAGCTAACAACTCGCAGGGAGGTGGAAGCAACGCGCAATTTATGGTCACCAGAAGGCACGGCGTCGCCCCGCGGCGGCGCAGATATTTGTTACAGAAAACGTTAAAACCGCCGCCCATAAATTGCGTTTCGTGTTTAGGTGCGCCATATTTTATACCTGACAAAAACGCACTTCGCGCCGTCTCTGGCGTTTCCGGCGCTTCCAGCTTGACAAAACTACGTGCATCGTATTTCCTCGGCGACTTTACAGCAGGATTCCGTGTTTAATAATTATCTCAGCTTTGATTCTCTGCCCCACGGTAATTGCTTATAAGAATTACTCATTTTCCACCGGCTTTTATATTCAGATTCTAATTTTTTTTTTTTTTTTTTTTTTGGGGAATGGAAAATAAGATTTTAGGAACATACTACTTATGTGCGAAACTATGCAAATATTTCATGCGGAAATTACGTCTAACGAAAATTCGATAGTAAGCTACCACTGACTTACTAGCACCAGATCTCACAGAATATTTTTGGACGTACTGTTCATACTTCAACTGATAACGTTACTATAATCAGATATTTTCATAGATGTAGTGTACTAATTGTTTTGAAAACCATTTGTTGTCACTTAAAACCTCCTTTCAGATATCAGGCAGCTTCGTCTTTTTTTCTCTTTTTTTTGCTTAAGGCTTTACGCCTCGTCGACGTCAAGATCATTAGAGGCGGAAAAGGAGTGGGGTCAAGGAATGGGAACGACTACGGTCATTGCCTTTTAAAGGAACGGACCCGTCATTCGTCTGAAGTGATCTGTGAAACCATGGAAAACTAAACTATGCATGGTCAGACGGGGATTCGAACCCGCGTCCTCCCGAACGTGGTTCCAGGATGTTATAGCTTACCCATCACGCTCGGAATTTTGTTTTGCATTCTTCATCGGGAAACGGGTAACACGTTATTCAATAGACAATTGTGCAGCAGTAACAGTATATAGTAAAAGACTAAATTCCGTATATGCAAGCTCACTGTGATGGCAGGTAACTGGTTGGAGGAACTAACAGGAGAAGGAGTTATTGTGAAAACTGAAAGCTGTAGACTGTTACTCTCGCCACATGTACGAGCATATTCAACCAGCACCGACACGATATTCAGAACCAACATGTTTTTTTTTTTTTTTCTTTTTTTTCTTTATCCTGGAAGACCATACGGGATGTGCCCAATGATGGAAATAATCACGTAGCGGTTGGAGGAGCAATCTGATAAAGAAGAACTAAGTATACTGTAACAATGCGTCCAACGGTGGCTATAGAAAGCTATTAACAAGTAATTGATAAATTACGCTAAACACACGCATGTGCGAATCGAACTTGTCTCAGGATTATTCAAGAGTCAGCAGCACGATTTTGATTAATATAAGTAACAAAATGAAACAAAAAACTTGCGATAAATTAATGGAATTCATAAATTTATCTTGGAAACATAATCAAGCCAGTAATTGTAGCAGAGACATGTGCCTCTCCATGGAACCAAATCAAGGCGTTGACTGTAAAACAGAAAGCCATCATCCCAACTATTTCGTTTTGTTGATGGTCTCCTAATGAGGAAATGGACAAAAAGCGTGGCGCCGGGAATGAGCATAAAACCACGAGCGAACGAATAATTGTGAACTAACACTATAAGGAATGAGTGATAGTTAGTTAGTTAAAGTTAGTTAGTTAGTTCTGAGTCTCGAATCAAATGACACGGCAAGCTGCTCCATGGCCTGATTGCTCTCGCGCATACACCGAGGTAGGGACACGGAAAAAGTATCGATACTTCTTGATATCGAATACTTTTCTTTTGGCACGGATATTGGTACTCGATACTTTCATTCTTATAAGTACTTCCTGTGAGGTATCGAAACAAAAATTACGCTGGAAGAATAGTGGGAGTACTACACAGCCACGGAAAAGAAAAGTGAAAATATGATTACAACAGATATGGATGCGTGATGTATGGCCCCCTAGAAAAGAATAGGTTCATCTCAAGACGAGAATCATTTTATGTTGGAAGCATCGTCGTTCTTAGAACTTGAGAATAATATGAGAACTTGTTTCTGACATTTCTCTAGATCTGATTTTAAAAGGGAAAGCTGGCTTTAACTTATGGGCTTGGTTACATTATCATTGGTTATCACCGCTGTCGGTTCCTGGGTTTGTTTGGAGTGTGCCTGAAGATTTGTTATTTATTGTTCTCGTGCAACTTCAGTTAGCGCCGAAATTTATTTTCAAAGGCAGACAGTAAAATGTCAAAGACTAGAAACTGATCATCATCGAAACGTTTGGATGAATTATTGTTTTTAAGTCACTGTACATGCGAAGAGTGGGAAGTGTAAGATTAGTACATATTTTAGTTACTTATAGCCACACTTTGATGATTTATAGCATTTTGCTGTTGATTTGATTTATAACTAACATAAAAACTTAACCCGATTAAATTTAACCTTGTTTTAATTTATTTAATTCAAAATACGTTTTTGACATAGTAACATTACAAATTGCAACATAAAAAAAAATATTGGCTAATTCAGCTACAAAAAATTGAAAAGATAAAATATTTGCAATACCTGGTGCAGGCTTTTAAAATTAAAAAAAAAATTAAAAAATAAACGAAAATCTCAGCCCAAATGAATGACATGAAAAATATCAAGCTATCGGTACTTTTCTTTCGACACCTCAAGGTATATATACTTTTTTCCAATACTTTAGTGAGTACGATATTTCTTTTTACCGATACTACTCATTAGTACAGTATAGATACTTATATTCGATACCATTTCCCTACACCAATGCGTTCCTTTCGTTCGCGAAACTACTCAAAGCATGAAAGCAGCTAGCAGATGCCAAAACGATCAGCTCACCAACCTCACTTGCCACATACGTCGGATATTCTATCTATATTTTCGTGTACATGTACTTTATTAAACCTCGCACTAAAATGTAAAACACAACCAATCAAATTAAAATTGAGGGCAGCAAATCTGTGGACTGTGAAACCATGTAGATACTTCAACCATTTTAGCCAGCAAGGACGCGGGTTCAAAACCCCGTCCGCCCATCCAGATTTCAGTTTATTTTATGTTCTCCGGATATCAGTCAAGGCAAATGCCAGAATACTGGCTTCAAAATGCAATGGACGAATTCCTTCCAGTTCTTTGTCCAGAATCCTCTCCCACCTCTAATGACTTCGACGACAACGAGGCATAAAGCTCAAATCGGGGGGGAGTAGGGACGTTAATATTCCCTTGCTGCTCAAATGCTCAGCTGCAGAAAGAGATTAATGACAACGATGATTTTATAAGCAGAGAAAAGGGAAAGACAATTCAAAAGCGGTAGATAACCAGGAATCAGTTTTATAGTCGTTTCCATACTAGGGAACAGTATGAACTGAAATTGTGAGCCAAACCACGATCAATGCGAATAACATCCACTAATGTGTAGACGTCGATTGACAGAATCAAACAGTAAGTATATCCAAAAGGAACAGCAAAGTCATATCAGACTGCTACACGCCAGTTCAAATCTTAAGTGCATAATAACCAGACCATAATAGGTAAAAACCAAGGAAGAATACAACTTATGCATGACCATGTTCTCAAAAACGAGACCCATTTTCAACATCAGAATAGTGACTTTTGCGAACCCAGTAAAACTTCTACATCAAAGGGTTCAGTTGTTTGATTGATCAGTCGTTATACATTTGTCTGAAGATAGAATATTTCATGGTTTGGATCCAGGACACCACCAGAGTTTCTACGAGCCATTAATCGAAGTGTGTTTTTAAGTAAAATTGATAAATTCAAGTGTTTGCAGAAACATCCTACAAAGATAAGACCACCTTTCCTGAAGAAAATAAGAGGAACCACAGTGCAAGAATAAAAATATTCTTGGAGAAGAAGAAAAGGCGAACCAGTAAACTAGTTGTTTCTCTTGGTCCAAACTATCGAAAGAAGAAGAAGAATCTGACTCTCACATGTAGCACACCTTGGGTGATTGGGTTTACAACGACAATTTGTGGGTGCATCCACAGCAAATAGCTTAATTAGATGAACGGCAAGTAGAAACTTTGGCACCGAGCGTGGTGTCTGAGCGGTAACGCTCTGCCCTCGCATTCGGAAAGATGCGGGTTCGAATCCCCATCCGCATCAATGTTTCGATGATTTCACCAAATCACTCCAGGTGAATGCCCAGAAGTTTCCTTCAAAAGCCAACGGCTGAATTCCTTCCCATTCCTTGGCCTCAGTCTTTTCCCGCCTCTAATGACCTCGACGTCAACGAAGCGTAAAGCCATAAGCCCCCACCCCAAAAAAACCTTTAGAACTTAGTTTCCCTGGACCTACAAAGATTTCGCACTCTGTATGAATATTCATAAAACTAAAATCACCACCAAAATTTATGAACACTGGCGGTTAAGGAAAGTGAAGCGTAGAGTCTTCAAACTTGCAGAACGTATTGTAAAATAGAAGAAATCTTCTGTTACTTTATGAAGTCCATAGATGACTAAAACGCTACTAAGCTAGATACAATTTATTTATTTTCAACACTGCATGGCAGGGTATTTCTCTTTAACTAGAAAAGCATCATATTCATTAGAACTCCGCTATGAAATATTACGGGACAGACAGGGATTGCCAGCAGCTATATGATCAATAATAACAGAAAGTTATGTTGTTTTACGAAGCCAAATGATTTATGAGTTCGATTGAGTTAATTCTTCGATACGAGACACAAAGAATCAACACGCTTCGTGAACAAAGGCATGACAAATTAATAATCGGTATTTCCGAGGTCTGGTGATCAAAAGGCCTGCTATGGAATGCATGAAAGAGTGAGGGAAGCGGACATCGAACTCGCTATACTGTCGATCAGTTTGGGACAAAGGCGAACAGCGCTGGCTGCCGTTACACGTGTTGATTAAATGACTTCCCAAAGAGCTATGTGAGCGTGATAAATTATACCAACAACGAAGGTGTAGCGCCTATACAGATTTATGGTTCCACTGTGAAATTACTTTTCTCTGGATATATATTAACAAAGTCATAATTCAGTTAGTAATAGCGCAAATTTCAGCATTCAAAATTAACTAAGATTGAGAGTCAAGTCAATTTTTTACGGCTTTAAACAGAAAAAGAAAAAGGAAACTATTTGGTAGTTTCCAGGAATGCAAAAGTATTACGTAACACCACTACACAGTCGAAATATTTCGTTTTATCTGCCAAGTACTATTGGTAAAAGATAGAGAAAATCACGGTGTAGATGGTTCGGAAATCCGGACGTCTTAATGAGACACTATTTTTACGTTAACTGACTTCCAAGCCCGCACCCAGCACGATACAAGATAATTCGTTTCCCACATTCTTCAGAAGCTTTCGTGATTACATCAAGTTTAACGAAAAATGAACTGAAAATAACTCCGTGTGTGACTAATTGCGAAAGATCTAATCTCCTGAGAAGGTTCATTGGCTTGAAAAACGCGTACTTCCAGATAAAACCTTTTATATATAAATGTGGTCCACGCATAGACCATCATAGTCAACATTAACACGGCATTACCTTCCTAGACCACAACACTAGGGTGGAGATGGTAACGTGGTATTGTCAGTGCCATGCCGGGAGAATAAATTACCAATGTGTTTACTTTTAATTGCTGTTTCTACGCATTGCTCAAAAAGCATATAGGGAACAGGTACGAAATTAAAATTCGAGAGAGAAACCTCGGCTTCATCACGATTTCAACCCGGTGGTTCAATGCGAAGTCAGCATAAACGGAGCCGTCCGAGCTTACACTGCTTCCGAGGCGAAACTACAGTACTTACCTGGCTGCGCAGGACAGCTTGACTACAACGTGGCTCGTTAGTGCAGCAGTCCACTCCGCGAAAATAGACCAGCCAAGGTCTCGCAGTCCTTACTGCCTCCCCTGCCCGCACCATCCCCTCGTCTCTAGGTTGAGCCCGCCAGATAGATGCCGGTCGTCCATGCGTATCTTTGTAGGCTATCGCTTTATTTTGTTAATTTCAGGTCTGTTTAGTTAATGTTAACGGTGGTGATGTTCAGAAACAGAATCGTACAATTAGAGCGATAGCAGATAGATGTAATATTCGCGAACCTACAGGCTGCCTGTGCATTGGAATTACCTAAATTAAAAGTTATGGCAGCAGATAAATTGGTTTTTTTTTTAACGAATGTGCCAAAAAGTTCAGTCAGTTACAAGCACTGACATGAAGGAATTTCTGAACAGTCGTTTCAAAGTATGATTAATCTCTTATATGTGAAGTATAATTTTTTATTTTGTCATCGCTTCTCAAATTTTCTCAAGGACTTTGTCATATATGGTTCCCCATGTACAATAGCAATAATAAATCTTAAAAGAGCTAAGAATAGGTTTCCATGGAGGACTACAAATATTTTTCTCAGTGGTAACACGATCCGAACGACCAGCCTGCACGCAACCATTCACGCAAATAAACTGTGAATCAATCAAGAGATATTATCAGGAGATACTGTGCGTGCTACCAAAATTAATTTCAATATTTTCTCTCTGGACGTTTTTACGTGAAAAAATAGAACGGAAGTTAGTCAGCGACATTACACAACCGAAACAACCAACGGATTAGTGTAACCTCTTTTTTTTCCTTTCTTTATTTTACTAACATTTAAGTAACGGATATAATATTTTCGGTAGTAGTCAGCAACTTTCAGGAAGATGCGTAATTATTTCCAGCTTTTTGTTGTCATTAGTTTTTCTTTTTATAACGGCTGAAGAGTGAAATATATTTGATTTCTAACTTCTTCATGGAAACTAGTTTCTTATTTTTTTTTATTTAAAACTGCAGTGTAAATGTTTCGAATTGAAAAGCACACCACCGTTATTCTCAAGTTAAGCATTATTTCTTTAATTTTTTTTCAGTCATTACTGAAAGATGAATTTTTTGCTGATTTGCAACACTGTTCGGAGACTAATTTCGTTCCGGGGACTGTAGTCTGATTCGATTCAGAAATTTGCAAAGTTAGGAATGGATGCTCGAAGTTTCCGACATGAAAACATTCTGAAAGCTCAGAAGCCAGGTAATTAGTATCGTCCGAAAATCAGATACGTATCGGAATTACTATCATACTAATTAACACACATCAAAACGATGTGACGATCCGTTATTATTAGGAACTGTAATCAATTTTAACGTATCACAATAAAGCGATTACATTCATGGCGATCTCAATGTAAGGGATAAATGTGATTAGCTTTGACGTATTCGCTAGACCGAGCGTCGCTTGAAGCAAAGAAATTCACACTTTAACCAAAAATCCGTCAACTCACATCTGCGCCACTGCAGGAAAACAGTGCACTAGCTGACTCGTCACCCAACATTGGCTTTTGCAGGGCTCTAGGGAAATGATGGACGGGTCCCCTAGTGCAGCATAAGCGGAATAACACACAAGCGCTGTTGCAGAGCAAGTGTTGAGTTCAGCGTTATTACCAAGAGCCTGAGGAAAAGGATTTTAACTTGCCTCATGTTACTGTCCCGTTATGTAGGTGGTAAAGTAAACTAAAATTACGTTGAAAGAATTTGAATAGTTTACCATTTGAATGATTGGAAATTTAGTAAAATTGGAATTGCTTTATCTAATGGCTGCTCAAGCGCTATTCACTTTTTCTCTCTTTCTTAGTTATGCTTAAGTCTTAACTTGGTAGATGGTGTCTTTCAGCCTCTCTGGTTTACATTCTATAATTTACAGAGGCCATATGTGAATACTTTTATTCCGAAATTCCGATGAGCGTTATAATACCACTGCTCAGCCCTCCTGTGAATATATTTGAATAAATTGTCGAAAGTTGAAATGAGCACAAGTTCCAAAGCTTTTTTTTTTCAATTAACTGAAAAAGTATTTCATTTTTCTGCCATAAAGATATTTTAACCGTCGCTAAATAGAAACATAGTATCAAAATCCTTCAAAAATTACTCATTTACTTCCCAAATTTCCTTTAACTACTCACGAAAAGTGTAACTCAAATATATTATTCAATTTGTAAAAACTGGAATTACAGTCTCCTTGGCCATCTGTGTAGCAGCTTCGCATGTTTCTTCTCTCGCTATCCGTGACGTAGACTCTTGGGTGGTGAATTTTTCCGGATTACGGAGCGTGGCGAATTAGAGCGGCACAAGGCGGGGGTGGTGAGAGCACTGCCTCTCGCTCACGCTTGCCAATCTAATTACAGAAAAACCGAGCCCCCGAGAGACTCCCGTAGTGCGCTACTCGCGGACTATACAGCCTACCGCAAATGACTGCACTCCCAACACATCACTGTCCGCCGATGAAACGGAAACCCCATAACCATTCCATAATTATGGCATTACCACAAATTTTTGTGTTACAATCAATTCTTTTAGTTCATTATCATTTTTCAGTAAGAAAAATTAAAAGTTTGCGCAACGTATTTATATATGGTTTTATCATTGTTCCTATGACTGGGTAGGTTCCGCAAATTTTGACTGTGTAGCTACCGTACACATAACCCGCCACATCGATTCTCACTGTCCTCTTCGAGCCTACAAAGGAACAATAGTCGAAATACACGATGCTTCGATCAGTGCAGTTGAATGAATTAAAATATTAGATCTATAGATACGAGCTTGTGATGGGCGTATTAGTCCTCACCTTCTATATATCTTGTTAAACATGATACGATAAATAAAATTGTTCCTATGTGTACTCTGGTGATTTCCGAATTACGCAAATGTGGTTTATATTTCCCAACAATCAGATTTTTTTAAGCATACCATGGACTTTTAAATCAAATGAAAATATAAAGACTCTCGAAATTGTTAATTTCACAACAATATTTTGATATATTAGTACCTTATTAAAAATATATTTAACGAAATCAGTTAATTGAAATATCTACTTTGATGAAATACATCACTATTATAGAACAGAGTATAGTAGTGAAGTACCTAAATTACTGGTCTTGGAATAAAGACCCTAAAAACCGTAGGTGTCATCAACATGTTCATAGGAAATTAATCAAAATGGGGGTCCACATGAGTTTCTCGTATTAAAAAAAAATATATTGTGAACACCCGCTTAAATATGGAAATTTTCCTTCAACGATGACTTCCTTGTCGATGTCGAAGTAATTAAGACCGGTGGCAAAGAATGTGAATGAATTCGGCCATGGTATCCTGAAGAAACCAAGCCAGCATTCGCCTTAAGTGATTTTCTGAATACCATGGAAAACTCAAATCTGGATAGTCGGGCGGGGCTCTATCCCGCGTTCTGCCGAATGCGAGGCAGAGCGTTACAGCTAACCCAACACGCTTGCTGAGTGTTCATAATCTCCACTACATCATCGAGAAATTCTGCTCAATTAAAAATCTTCCTTAATACTATGGAGCAAGGCGGAGTGGCAAAGTATTTGACCATTATTGAAGTTTTACTTTCTCCCACAAATTCCAGATTCCCTGAGGAGCGTTTTCTTCCTTCTGCGAACTGCTCAAGTTTATTGCTATTTTGTTATGTGACGTGTAAATACTCCCAGTTAAACTTCTGGAAGCGTTTTATTCGTAAATTGAAGTGAAAATTATAGGAAAATCTTTTTTCTACTCCAATTAATCATGATGGAAAAAAATACTGATAAGGGAGGGAGGGTGGGGGGGAAAGTTCGATGCACACACAACTTTTGGTGTGCAAAAGTTCTTCCCATTTTTCAACTAACGCAGAACAGTGTCCTACGTTCACATTTCCATATTACATAGCTATTTCATCACAGATTGGTGATAACATATAAGACTCTACTGCAATGAATGCAGAGTAAAGCTTCCAAGAGTCACGAGGAAACATTATCTGTGTTGAATGTGGGACATTTCCTGGCGGTTGAGACCGTGACGGTGTGTATGTGCGCCAAGTCGGAACACTGGTGAATGCCGCCAATTACGAATTTAACTGCAGCAGCGCCAAAAATACATTCTGCTAATTACCTCTAATTAGTACATGTAAAGGTGACAGTGTTGAGCAATATGTGACAAAATAAAATTTGTACGTCAAATACAATGAAGCAGATACTAATAAACTGACAATATACAATTACACGAACGGATAACCGAATGTAGTATTAGCTCCTGGATACAGTGCAATTCTTTGAAAGCATATGATCTGTAATTGAAAGGGAAGGCTTGGAACGCTTATTACAATATGGTCTTTGGTAAAGGTGGAAATATTTCACTTAGGACAAGAATAATACTGAATTCACTCATCTCAATAAACAGAGACAAGTCATAATTGAAGAGCACTCAGGGTAAATACAATTGAAAGACAGAGTGAAGCAGAAAAAAATGAAATTCTCAAGGATAGATTTGCATTTCTGATGTTAATTAATGGCACATACAGTAATCTGTTAGTCAGATTGAACTGAAGAGGCAAACAGCGCTTAGGAGATTGCGAACATTAATTGCGCAGGGACTCAGGTTGTCATAATGTGTGCCGGGTCGTACCAAAGCAGCTTTGTGCCTCGCCCCTGTCCCACACTGGCGACACAATATTCAATTGGCGACGACCAAGCTTGTGTGTCTAGCGGGGCTTCAAAGTTGTGCTCTGCGGTACACACGACCGCCGGAGGCAGTCTGTATAATTTGTGCGCCAATTACAGATTCCAACGCAACTGTGTCTTCCAAGTTTGATAAAGACTGAGGATGGTGCGTCGCTGGGGCATCTCCGCCGCTTACCCTACAGACTCTCAGCTGAGACGACTAAAATTCGGCGAGCGTCGCTCTCAGCTTAGGCTCAGCGCTGAGTGAGCAACACAGGAAACAAGTCGAACCAATAAAACAACCCCACTGAAATTTTAATGTAATTTCAGGCAATATCTGGGTGTCTGTTAGCCGTTATGCACACTTCATCCAACACACAAATGTACGTGAATGTATACCTAGAACATGTTGAATTGGAGGACCCCTCGCTTTAGGTAAACAGATATATGCACAGACCACAAGTAAATGGTTTGAAATTCCAGAACAAACTATTTTCTTGTTTGAGTACTCAGAAGACACACTTAGACCAGTATAAAATTGAAGTAATCACTTATTTCAATAAACAGACGTTCTCCTCAGGACGTAACGGGAAATACAGCCTTACCTACACCACGTACATTTGACAAGGCTTCGGAAATGACTTGGTCGCGGGGTATACAGTGGTTCTCAGGTTTTTAAGAACATATAAATATTTTCTACTCTGCAATGTAAACTCCGCCACTTAGTCACGTGCCATAAACGAAAAGTCCCTTCTGAGTTATAGGGTAGTTATTGCTAAATGCGCGGAGTCTGTTGAAAAAACAGCAGAGAGAGGACAGGTTACCAAGAGGAGGATTGGATTTTGTGTGGTCGGGGACTGAGGCTGTATGATAGTGTCAACAGCCTGCAGGATTAGTCTGGTAGCCACGAAAGGCTGTTTCCCTTGCTTGACGCGACCTAACTGAACAGTGAGACGTCCGAGTCATCACCGCCGAAGGAGTGGCAATTCGAAAGGCGCGGTCCCTTCAGCCAAATCTCCATACATGATGAGTATAACAGAACAATCATTATCCACAATGATACACAAAGCACTCTTGATGCCGTAAACGATCTCGGTTAAATCAATCTTATGCCCACATCCGCGATAATTTGTAAAATTATCTCTTGTAATAAATTGACGTTTTTATTTCCATACTACTTACACTATTTTACTTACAAACCCCATTCATTATATTTCAATGACACCGGCACCGTGGTCACAGTGACGGTACAATGCGCTGTCCAATCCATCATTAGAAATCGGCATTTGAACATAACCTTAAGAAGTAATTCATAAGGAACCTGAGAATGCAGTCCGAATAATTAATTGCATGTGTGTCTCGTATTCTTCCTACGTTCAATGATGAGTATTTGCAGAGCAATTTGTTAATAAAATTACTTCTCTTGCAAAGAGATAATTTCTTGAATCAGTATTCTCACACATTAAATCTTTCATTCTAGTCCGGTAACTACGAATTGCATCTTACTTGATTATTGATGAATTTTCATTGTAAGAAATCAACGCAATCATTCACTAGCTTACCCGATAGTGGACAAAGATTCTGACATAGCGAGTTACAAATTTAGCTACTTGAAAATATTTTCATCATTCAGCTCGTCCCTCTATTTTTATGTCTATTTGTAATATCACTAATAAGCAAATTAATGAATACTAAGCAGTAAAAAATTAATTCAATCATAAAAATTGAATACACCAGATTATATAAAGTCAGGAAAAGTGCACGTAAAAAGCTGTGCTTTATCGTCATCATCTTCAAGGCTTAAACCACTTATTCCTTGATCCGCTTTCATATATTTTCTTCAGCCGACTTTTTTTTCCTTCTTCCCTGTTTAAGTTTATAATGAAGCGCACCTTTCGTGGTCTGGTTCTTCCATGCAAGTTACGTGTTCGTGTTTCTAATTATTTCCTCATAAGGTTAACAAGTTTCAATTTGTTACTTATTTCCTCATTTGTTTTCTTATCTAGAAACGTGTATCCAGCCACGGCTTTCGGAAATCTCATCTGCCAGCTGCTTATATTTACTTTGTATGTTTAATCAATGTCCATGAATCACACTCAAATATCGATGTTGGTACAGACATAACTTTATAAAATTTCACCATTCTGCTCCAACAATTCAAGATGTACTCACTACTTATGAATAACATTTAATTACTACTCTATTAATTATTTCAATATTATGAAATTATAGTTTAATAGTATTTTAATTAATAAAACTGACCTTGGAATTTCCCACCATGGTGATTTTGGGCCAAAAATGTGTCAGATAGCCGAATGGCTTAGTAAGATTACGATAGAAGAAGAAGTTAGTTTCCATCACAATATTCACTAGTAGTGTCACTGTTATCTTAAGCATAGTGTTTCATAGCCATACCAGCGGTAAGTCAGTCATTTACTTGAAGCATGTTACCAACGATAATAATTTGAAACAAGAAGTATTTGTTTATAAAAATTATTCTGTAACTTCAATTTAGTTTTTATTGACACAAAAACAACTTACAAGGTTTCTGTCAATAACATCATATGGTGTTATTTTTAAACGTCTAATATGGGGTGCCCACGTAACTTCAATACGCCATACGAAAGAGAGGTAAACGATCCTCAGTACGCTAGAAATTAACTTTCAAATATCATATATAAATAAAAAAACTCAAAAAATATTGTTTCTCCAATTTTTTTCCTTTTTTTATAAGAAAAAAAAGCTATTAAAAATTTATTTTCACATTTATCATTCGATTCCTTAAAAATGATAATTACTATTCTTTGTGGAAATAAAATTATTGCCTGAGATATGAAATTTGTTAAAATTACTCATTACATTGCGTTTTGAAAAACGTAAACTCCAGAAAGGATGGGTGTAGGTTTCCTGTAAATTTTGAGGAACTTCATATTACTGTAAATTTTGTAAGAATTATTGCATCAGTAATTTCGGAAATAAAGGAAGGGAATAATATATTTTTATGGTTTCTCGCCAAAAGCTGATACAAATAGTGGAGTAGAAATAAAATATGAAGCAATCTAATAATCGGCGACTTTCCATATGAAATTTGACACCCATAAAGATAATATGCAGAAAATTTATAAATCAGTCTCCCACCAAACGCACTAAAGTTATTACCAATCTCCTCGATTTTTTTTCTTCTTCATATTTTATGTTACAATAGTGTTAACGTTCGTAAGGACAAAAGTAGTAAGTAACTACAATTTCTTAAGTTAAAGAATTCAGAAGTTCCAATTAATTGACAGATGGACAAGAGAACGAATTCATAAGAATCTCGTCTTTTACTGACTCCATAAAAATGTGGGATGACAATACTGGTTATGATTGAAATGTCACATCAAGAGCAAGTCATATTTCACCAACCTCTCAAAATTCATTTGCAAATATAGAAAAATCTGCCTGAGAAGATGCTGCGATCCATTTATGGGTAGCCAGACGCCGTACAGAGTCGGCAGTAAATCGTTTTATGTATTGGCGTTATGCACCGAACCCTGCCCTGCATCCCGACCCATTTCGCCATGCATAATTACACAAAATGACGCTCCGAGCTTTAATGACCACGTCGTTGACATGCAGAACAACCATTGTGTGCACAGCGCAGGGCTCCTCTAATTACTCCGGCCGGGAGCAAAATGCCGGATATACCGCGAGCATCCAGATAAGCTGCAATAAATTCTTTTCACACCAACGGTTTGAAGAGCCCATTTCACAACTGCGTACGATCAGTTTCGGTTGTGAAGGCATTGTTAATGCAAGGGTCAATAAGAACATTATTTTCATGTAATGAATTTTTCATAACTACTGTTTCTAATGGAGGGTAATGTCGAAATCCAGTACTAGATGTATTTTAGAACGGTATTACAGACAATTCTAAATCCTTATCCTAAATTCTCCAGTGAACTAATTTCAAGTATAATGAAAAAATGTAAAAGGAAGTAAGAAAAATAAATTCTAAGATCTTTTCTCACATCCACACTCTTACATCAGTTCTCCAAAAGGAAAACTTTTCCGTAAAAAGAAGAACATGAAGACAAGAGATGACATTAGATCTAACCTTGCATAATAAACCAGAACATTATTACTATAAAATAATATTAAAAGACTTGACAGTAACTTAATATCTGAGAGGATTTCTACCCCAATAACACAAAATTCTCTATTGACAAACAACAAAGAGACAGCAATAATGAGGAAAATGCTATCATAAAACTGTACAAGTATGAGTAAATGAAAAGACGTTACGGTTTTACCGAGATCCATTGATGGAAAATAAAAATATGTACGTCATTAGTGTTGCGCCTACACAGAAACTATGTTGGCAGCACGTAAAAACACACAGCTGGGTGCGTCTTTCGATTCAGCATATCGCAGGGCTCTACTCCAGTGCAAAATGATTTTACGATTACTCTATAGCGAAATTTATATGTAAAATCTTCGACAGACTGTAATATTTGAACGGAAGTTGATTGTACTCATTAGAACTATATCACAAAAAATTCTATATATCTTTTAATTCTCAGCCGATTATACGATTAATGCTTGGAATGGTTAGTAAATGCAGTGAGATTAAAGTGTGGAGTATATTAAACTAATATGAAAGTTAACAGTACTGCTCGAAATTGTAAGGGAAATCAGTGCAACCATATAGATCCCACATACTGCTCGGAATGGCTTACTACCAACAAAACATTCAGAACGATTGCAGGTAACACAGCATTAACACCAGATACAGTTCTGGACCTTAAATAAAAGCAGATGCGTTCAAGTTGGTCTTGGATATGTAGGTTAGTTAAAGATATTGGAAATTACATTTCAACCTAAGTAACGTCACTTTACAGGACAGGTGATTTATTCAGACAAAGCTCTAATGCCGCTAAAAAATAATACAGAATCAGCTTCGACGGAGAAATACTCGAACATATGTTTTATATTTTAACAATCCTCCACTAGACATTTCAACAATATCGTTAGAGCAGCCAACCTGATTGCAAATAATTGCGAATAATTTAGCATACTCGTTTAAATGAATTCTGTGAAGAGTTCTCATTCCTCCCCCAGTAAAAACGCCTTAACATTGGCTATTATCAATGTTGCACAGTTGGCGTCCCAAACTACATTGTCTATACACGTATAACTCTAAACAATAACTGTGCTGTTTGAGCGAGACTGATCCTTAATATATAGGAACATATTTTCTCAGAAGCGGCACATCAGTAGCTGCGTGTAGTGACAAGGCTTGCTCGTTGCCTATCTCCTCACTGCGGTTCACAAGAGGTTTCCTTTAATAAACCAGAACAGTCATCGAATTTTCCCTTTTCTTATGGCTTTACGCCTTGTCGACGTCGAAGTAATTAGAGGTGAGGAGACAAGGAACGGGAAGAAATTTGGCAATGGTCTTTTAAAGAAAACTTCCTGTCATTCCCTAGGGTGATTTGGGGGAACCACGTAAAATGCAAATCTGGATGACTGGGCGAAAATTTGAACCCACGTTCTCCCGAATGCGAGGCCAAGAGTTTCACCGCTCATTCACCACGCTCGATCTGGAGACAAATATGAAGGGTACAATATTAGTGACAAATTCACTTAAGTTCCACACTGTAGACAATGGAACAGTAACTAAGCAATTAATCAAACTAACTTTTTTAGGACATTGAAATTCCAAGGTACATTTCCGAAGATGCAGTTTTTAGTAAGAGACTCCGAATTTCTATTACCCATAGCAAAAGTTCTAAGATGACTTATTTTGTTTTTAAAAAACATTGAAAAGAAAATATCATCTTAATCGGAAGTGTAAAGTGAGTTTCATATTAAAAGAAATCCTAAGAATCCTCGTGCTCGAGGCGAAAATACTGAATATGAATATGATGATTTGAAAACTTTTCTGGTAAATTATTAATTTCATAAAATCTAACAATCGAATTCTCGGATGTGTTATTGTCACTTGTGAAGAATATGTATTCTTAAAAAGAGGCTACTGTTCCAGACAACAAGAAGAGAGAAGATGGTAAGCACTGTAGATAACAGACGACACTTTATCTTCAATGTAAACATTTCCAAGCTGCAACCCAGCAGTACTCTTCGCCATCTTATGGATTCAAGAGACTTCAAATTCAGCCTAGAATAACTTAACCTTACATTATTCAGCAAAGAAAATAGATATTTCAGACAATTTGAAAATTATTCGTTGAAATAACTATTAACTTTGGATGTGTACAAAATTGCAGTCAACCATTTACTAGAATTAAAAAAAATAGTATTTCTATATATTTAATATGTAGTATGAATAAAATATTAGCAACTTATGATGTTTGAAATTAAACTAGCCTTTTGATCCACCCAAATAATTCTAAAACTATAGTATTACATCATGCAGCTATTTCATCGAGTATCAAATAAAAAATGGACTTCATTTTAAATTCTATTTTACAGTTTTGTACAGGCTTTTAAATGTAGGTTATGACTAAAAAAGGGTTTAGTCTAATTGCCATTGCCCAAGCAGGTATCTAAATTATTCGCAAATGGTGTAAAACCACTATATTACGATATCGAAGTTATTTTTGTTTATAATTTCAACAAACCAATTGCTCTCATAAGCAGTTATACATTAATAAAGTCACACAAATTTAATGTTTCTTTTTTTTTTTAAAAAAAAAAAAAAAAAAAAAAAAAAAAAAAAAAAAAAAAAAAAAAAACCCTCTCCTTATCACGGCATGTTACACTAGTGTCCCTGCCCACTCCCATTTTAACTAGTGACGAATCTTCTAATCTGTCTGTTTGTTTGTATCATTTTGTCGCAGACACTTACTTTTATGCATACTGGAATACATCCTAATGATAAGCACCTGTGCGAGACAGTGTCTCCTATACTACCATTGCCACACAGTGGTTGCCACTGGTGTTCTCAGATAATCTGAAAGAAGTAGCCCAGATATCGTGGACCGCTGTCCTAGTGAAGACACGGTGGCAGCTCAGAGTGGACGGTGGAGCTGCCGACACGCCCTTTGGCTGCCGACCAACGACGTGTCGTCCATCTAGCCGCGCAGAGCCCGCTGTCGCCCAAAGGAGAGAAAAAAGAAAAATTAAGAGAGCTCTCTCCCTCGTCCACGCAACGCAAAAACCTGCCGACTTGTTATCTGGGCCACTCCGCAAGGACCATCGCTCTCAGAGAACAATCAAACGAGGCCTCGTCCCTGCTAAATAAAGCCACGATGTAACAGAAAATCGGTAATACAGAATACGTACCAAAAATTTTAATGAAAAATACTGTATAAGTGCTTCTGTCTTTTCCTTCCTGCAGTTGTTTAACAGCTACGGATCGCGTCTTGTAAACCGGTAACGGGAATATTATTTGGTGATCGTAGACATTACTCGTTGCATATTTTGATCGAGTTGTTGAAATTCTGTTGCGTTCGATTACTTAACTAATAGGTGAAATCAAAGAAGATGGATTTTTTACTTCAAGATAAGCACAAATTATATGGCAGCTCGAAAATTATGGCAAGTAATTTATGATAACAAACAGCTGACTGAATATAAATATCATAAAAGTTAATTCTACAGGACTGTACACCAGTAGAGGAGCTTATGGCTAAAAATTCTACAAAATCAAGAGTCGTATATTTAAGTGCATATTCGTAATAATATGGAGACATAAATTTAAAAAAAAAAAAATAATCAGTAAGTCCCAATAAACACTGTGTATGTTTGACTGCTCAAACACTCACTTAAAGTTAGAGATAGCGTCGACAAAATTATCATATTCTATTTTTAAAACAAAAACAACAAAAAAACAAAACAAAAATTGTTTCATCTTACGCAATAGTTCATTGAAACGAATACAAACAATTTCATATATGAAAAATCATTTTGGAGAAAGATGTTTCCCCAACATATCACAAAATTAGAGGTTCTCTGTTTCATTAACTACTTCATACTTATCATTCATCTCAACTGTTAGAGTACTCTGCCATGTAGGCCTGGCGCTTATAACATTCTTCTGTCGGTGGCTATCAACGTCCAAGTTTTTTAGCCCCCGATTCCTTTACGAAAAGTAATTTCAATGACTACTAGACTAATCAACTTGATAGAAAATATTAAGTCGATTACTTTTACAGACTTTTCTCGAACTGGCCAATTTGCACTTATATTTGTCAGTCATCGCCCGACATCAACGAACCACGAAGCTATGGAGTCTCTCAGCGCAGATGTGAGGTCTATCTGGTTTACTTCCTAGCTGTGTGAGAGACCCGGGGTGGTTGTTCTCGAGCCGAGAACATAGAAGAAGCGCCAGCTAGTCAGCAGTTAAGGCGAAATTAAACCGCAGCTTCCCGGCAGCCACTACGCAGAAATTGCAGCGCCATTTCAAAGGAGGCCCGGAGCGCCCTGAAAGCCGGAATAAACAACTTTATGAGGTGTTCGGCGGCGCGCGGCCGTTTTAATAACCGGCTGGGCGAACAAGAACGACAACTGGCCAGAGACAACTGCCACGCCCCACTTCCCTGCGGCCACGCCTCGCGCCGCCCGGCAGATCGCACAGCTTATTGCTACTTTGCCTCTGCCGCAGATTATTTATTTGTAAGGCATTGGAAAAGTCAATAGAATGCTCAACAGACGAAGACTTCAATAGAAAAATGTTTCGTCTCACAAGTTCCTAACAAACATTTGGAAGTAGAGTTTTTTTAAATTTTTTTTTCAAATTCTATTGTTTTTGTAGGAATTGAAGGGTAATTGCCAAGCTTTTTTTAGTGTTTTTACTTTTAGGATACACGAGAGATCTTTGGTGTACATAGACGGTTACATATTTTACTGACATAATTTCCTATTCATATGGCCAGTAACATAGTAAATGTTGTAAATTTTGCTTTGTTAGTGACTTTTTAATTTTAATTATTGTTACACATGCTCCATTATGCATTAAAATAACTTAACCGTCGGTATCGTGTTTACTTATTTGAACATGAACCGTTTCAGCTACGTGAAAATGCATTGTGTTATATTCTGTTTGTGTAAAGCATACTTTTTGAGGCGGGGAGAGGAGACTATTCCAATATGAGGTAAGCTGGCCACGGATAGCCGACGAATAAATGTAATCAGATGACTAGCATGCACGGAACAAGGTTTCAAACCATGTCATCTGCAACTCTCCCGTTACGTATGAACGCCGTCCAACATTTATGGCGAAACTGATTCTTGGTTTAATAGCCTGATATGTGTACTTTCTAGCAATTAGAAATTAAAAAGCGACATCAAATGCACAATTAATTAATTAAATTTAACTTATGATTAATTATTATTGATTAACTCAGATGTTAGAGATCTGATTCGTTTTGAACGTTCAGTACAATCCCCTGATATTGTCCTTTTTAGGAGCATAGAACGTTTAGTTTCATTGCGGTATTTTGTTTATAACTTTGCTTCTATTCCTATTATCAATGCACAATTTATAATTCGTGAAACTGGCATGAAAACATTTTGCTGCCAATCATTTAATTAGTAACAGCAATCCAGAGATTTTCAAAGAAGTTTCAAGGGACCATTGTAGCCATAATTGTGTCGGATGCAGTTTAAACTAACCATGATACAAGTTTTTTTTCTAATGACCAACATATGAACATCCTAATAATTAAAAACCGTAAAAAGGAGGAAATAGTTTTGATCCAAACATACTCAGGCTGCCGGCAGCTAAGTCAATGAAAACAAAGCATACTAAGAATGAGACAATTGATGTTAACTTTTGTGGAAATTTATGTTATTGTCTTTTCAAAATGTTAATCTTCCCTCGTTGGATCAGCCAAATTTCTAGGTAACAATCGTAACTGCTGGTTGCCTGTTTAGTGTTGTATTACCGTCCGAAATATCATGCCTTTTCAAAGCCTTTTTATAGTGTATTTATAATATCACACTGTGTTAAACAATTTACAAATAGTAGTTCTAGTATCCATATAAGATTTATCCTCAAGCCAGACAAATAACAAATTTATGTTTAAATTTTACAGCTCAAAGCTCTGTCTGCTTTTCTACATCCTTCATTAAAAAATCGTAGATTCAAAAGTGTATACGAATTTGGGAATATTCTTAATGCATTTTTGGGTTCTGTTCGGTGATAAAAGAGATCACAAACAGAACACAATTTTTTATTATAACTGTGCTATTTCTCCTATATAAACAACGTTAGTTTAATTATTTGTGATATTATGCGTCACCAGATTTCTCTGCGTTAGGTCCAACAGTATTCACTCTCCAAAAATCAATAGTTTGAAACCTTATTACAGACAGATATCAAGTAAATTTATAAGAAATTTAAAGGTTATACAAATTATATAACGAATATAATTCTAATTCCTCTTTATCTACAATTTAATGGTGCTGTGTGGAATTTGTAAACATATCATGTAGTACAGAAAAGAGTCACACGTTTATTGACCGCTTGCCACAAAAAATTTGATACGTAGACTGGACGGGTCTTTCTGTACATAAATGACGTAACTCCCTCTTTGAGTTAACTTCCACTGGGGACAGATATTTGGATCATTTTTCTTTTCTTATGGCTTTAAGCCTCATCGATGTCGATGTCATAAGAGGAGGGAAATGATTTGGAGCAAGGAACTGGAAAGAATACGGCCATGGCCTTTTTGAATGAAGCATCCCAGCATTCAACTGAAGTGATTTGGGGAAACCATGGAAAACTCAATTCTGGATGCCCTGATGGGGATTCGAGCCCGCGTCCTCCCGAATACGAGGCCAGAATACTTCACTCACAGATCCATATGAATCGCAATAACCGTGCGATTAAGATCAGAGAAAAGACACGGCACGGATACCTATATCTGTTCTTCTGGCGAAAAGAACTAGAATGTAAAGAGGGGAGATTACCTATAGTGCAAATCACATACTACCAACCACGATTTTGTTAAGCAAAGAATATATATGTAGTTAGCAGATAATTCTTCGTGGTCGCCTATCGATACGAACTGTCGGGGTCTAATGTTCGATGGCTTAGAAATCACCATGACCAGAGGTGATATACTAGACTGATTAATTTACGACCATGATTAAGTAGTGTCGTGGCTGTAGGGAGCGTCGACATCGTGGTCATAAGAACTCTAATTAGGAAGTAAGATCAGTGCAGGCTTTTAGCACTGGTACAAGTATTCGACATGCCTTCCGCTAAAATATTATTGTCGAGTTAAATGTCGACAAATATAAAGCAATAAATCAGTTGAATACCATAAGCAGATATTTAGTAACTAATAACCACACGAAAACGTATGATTATTTTTTAAAGTTACACATCACCCGTACGGACTCCGAGCACTTCAGTTATAAGTGTTTTGGCTATTATTCATCGCTGTTTTGTAGTTGTGTCTTAGCAAGGAAATTCTCAATGACACTCTTATGCTACAACAAGAGTAGTATCATATGGTAGCAGTGCTCAGCGTGAGAATGAGAAAATAATGAAATTTAACCTAGAGAAATTGAAAATAACTATTCTAATTTGCTGTTATTGCAAAAATGTTACTGTCGCAAACTGGAAACAAAAGTCTGATGTTACTGTGACTTACTGAACGAAATATATCCCCTCTAGATAATGTGATAATATCTGCTACATTTGTTTCGAAATGCAATGTATTTCTTTACAGGAATTCACCAAGGGAAGGTTGCCGCAGGAAGAATAATACTCTAGAAAAAAGTTCTGTAAACGTTGCTGGGTAGTAACGACGTGTGCGAACTCCAGTAAATATATCATACCATACCAAACTACGTTACACGCAATAAGGTAATTAAAAGTATAAATGCTGTTATATTAAATGCTGCTGGATCTGAGAGAACTCCAGATTACAGAAGTGATGTTAAAGAATGGTACAGCCAAGACCGTGACCAAAGACAAAAGTAAGAGGTTCCAAGTTGCGATAAACACCAGAAAACCGATTCAAATATCAGAAGAGGAAAGAAGGAAGAGATCAGATAGAATGAAGAAATACTGGGAGAAGAAGAAAACGCAATCATCCAAGAAGTGATTGATCTGACGTACCCCAAAGATGGGTGATTCGAAAAAAAAAAAAAAAAAAAAAAAAAATGCTCCTTCAATACTATCGCATGACATACAAAACTAAAACACCAGTACACTTGATTTAGTGCGCTAGGTATAATTTTCTTCGGCTCAGAAATATTGCTACTTCTTTTCGGCCATGGCCTTTTCCAGGAACCACCCCAGCATTCACATGGAGTGATTTGGGAAAACCATGGAAAACCCGGAAGGGGATTCGAAACCACGTCCTCCAGTATGAGAGTTCTGAGCGATAATCTTGTTGATGTTCCTCAACAGAAAAATTGAAAATTTCTCATTCTTTCCGCAGACAAAAATTTCGTTTCTATCCTAAATAGCGATTGATGTAGGTTAAAGAAAATCATAGTATCGATTATAACGTCCTCTTGTGTCATGTGCTGAAGGGATTGGTGGAACGGAACCAAACATTTTGTAAAATGATTTAAGATCTCTCTCGCATTTCGGGGTTGGATCTTAATCCTTACGGATCACTTCTACATATTTTCAGTCAAAGAGTGTTATGTGAGTATAATTTTGAGAACAGGTGGTCTGTTCTTGTGTAGCCGGTACGACTCACGTAGGGGGCAACAAGATGCGTGCGAGTGTGTGGGACGGCTCCAGCTGCCGGCTTCAGTGTTTGCACAGCAGCATTGTACACAGACTGAGACGGAGGCTCAGGAAACATCGCGGCCACTGGACATCTGGCAGAACCAGGTACTGCGTCCATGGTATCAGCCGTGATAAGAATGACAAAGGGATAACCTGAGGGAGGATGTGACTTCGATTACAGGAGGAAACAGTAACGGAAAATTTCAGATCTTATTTTCTAACAACGTTAAATAAATCACAGAAATCACGGAAGTCTGCGAATTTGATACCTGAGAGCATCTTTACGTTCTGACTCATCATAAGAGTATACTTATATTCAGAGTAATATCGCCAAGTTTGGGAACGCACTAGTGAAATTGAAAATTTTCAAGGTTTGAACAAAATAGAAAATACATGGCAAAGTTACGAAATATAACGTGAAAAAAAAAAAATATATATATATATATATATATATATATATATATATATATATATATATATATATATATATATATATATATATATATATATATATACCGGGTGTTTCAAAAATGGCCGGTATATTTTAAAAAACAATAAAAACTAAACGGGCAGCGATAGAAATACACCGTTTGTTGCAATATGCTTGGGACAACAGTAAATTTTCAGGCAGACAAACTTTCGAAATTAGTTACAATTTTGAACAACAGGTGGAGCTGCAGGCGATTTGAAAGATATAGAAGCGTCTTTCTGCTGTAAGCGTGTGCTGTTCACAGATTGCAAGTTTGCTGTGAAAAAAAAAAAATGGTTTATTCCTTAGAATAATCGTACTTTAGATTTTCCCAGACTGCAGCGCCATCTGTTGTTGAAAATTGTAAGTAATTTCGAAAGTTTGTCTGCCTGAAAATTTACTGCTGTCCTAAGCATATTGCAACAAACGGTGTATTTCTATCGCTGCCCGTTTAGTTTTCACTGATTTTTCAAATATACCGGTCAGTTTTTAAACACCCTGTATAAAATATTGTTTGCATTTCACTAGTTCCTTTAGACCTCTCTGTTTACACTATTCTAATGCATTTTGATCTGTGTGTTAATATTATTGCCACAACCAAGAATTTGGTAATAACAACGTTATTAGTGTTGGTTAAATCACAACTTACAGGACGTCGCGAAAGCGCAATGCAATGCAGACATTAGGAATTCCGATTGGAATCCTGTTGCTGAAGAACTTTTGTTCGTTTGTTACTTGTTCAACTGGGATTTCTTAGGATAGACATACGTTAAATTACAAACATGGTCGAACAGCCTTGATATAATGTTTTCGTTACCAATCCTTACCTTGCAACCTTGTACAATCAACATCCGCATTCCCCGTTTCATCTACCCCGTATTTTCATTGCCAAGGTGCGAGGTCCTCCTTAGCGTTATTTTAAACTGCGACAAGAAAAATTGATAGCCCGCTTTACTGGCACTTGGCCCTAATATGCCTTTTTACGGTAGTTGCTATCACCTCGCCGTTTGTATTAATATAAAGTACTTTTATTACCAAAACCTTCAGTCATCTCTCAATTTGCGCAACGGATATTCTAATGCTATGTAAATGACTTTCGCCACACTTTTACTATAATTCACAATTTATTATACTCAAAAATTCACACAAGGTACAATACTTTCACTGAAACAATACTCTGTACATATTTTCATCGCGCTAGCCGAAATCAGTTTCTCCACATGTTCGCTTTATGCTAGCCAAAAACAGTCTCTGATCTCTCTCGCCATATTGGCTTCTTCCTTCCGCGACAACACAACCATACAGTATTGCCAACTCTCGCAACATGAAATTACTAAAATAACTTCTAATTACCCCGTTCTACACAAACTACTATGCTAGAAGACCTATACTACAAGTAAAATTATAAATTTATTTACAATCAATTAATAAAGTAATAATAGAACTCAGTAATGACTGGTGAGTGGGGACCTCACAAAGGACAACAATTCATGTTGACACGGATTTAAAATTCCAGCGTTATAGGTATCAAATGTGAACGCAATAAAACTAAAGATGTACTATGATTTCTTATGAAGTAGCGTGTATAAAACCGACAAGGTAGAGTATCGTATTTACCTTTTCAGCAAGGACTGGACAATTTTGTATTTAGACTACCCTGGTCAACTTGTATTTCATTTATTAAAGCAGGGAAACGTCTACTTTCGCACGAGTAAGAGAAGACTAAATTGCAAAACGTTAGGTTTGTTATTTTATTGGCGTTTTAATTTATTTCTCGCGGAATGTAGTTACAACCAGTGTTTGTCAAGGGGAAGAGAAATACTGTAGTGACTGTATCAGTAGATCACATTCACATTCGTTGCAACCAATCATATATATTATTTCTAAAATGTCTTTTTAGTGCCATCTTTCTATCTTCATGCTGACCCAAAACTGATAAATGAGGTGTTATTTTAGCGAGATGTTCTCCACGTTGGTAACGACATTAATTAAGAACGTAATTTTTCGAAAATCAAACTGTAAAGGGCAACATTATGAAGAATAAAGAGCACGGGTATGTGATAGTTGAGAGTGAAGGTGCTTGGTGTCGCTGGCGTCGAGAGTGTGTGCGGCTAGATAGCAGCACCACGTATCACAGAGATATTATTAAACCATGTTCGTCTTCTACAGTCAGAGAGTGTATCGCATATTTTTGTTTCTGTCGGCCGATAACATCTAAGGCGATAATTCTATTAATCGTGATCACGCTGCAAATGGTAAAAATATAACTAATAACTGTCACACGACACTACGTAATATGACTTGATGCACGTTGAACGTAACAAAGTAAGCGATTTATCAGTTTGATACGACAAATTAAGTAACACTAGATGAACCATGCGAAAATTCCGAGAGTAAAATACGATGAACAGCGAGGTGTATGTATTGTGGTAGTTTGTAAGAAGAACCAGCACCTGAGCAGTAGTACCATTCTAATTTCACATGAAGCACGCTACCGTGCGTGGTGGGTGAGTGGTAACGCTCTGGTCTCTCATTCGAGCGGACACGGGTTCTAATCTCCATCCGGCCATCAAGATTTGGGTTTTCCAAAATCACTCCAGACAAATGCCGCGATGGTTGCTTCAAAAATGTTAAAGCCGAATTTCTTCCCGTTCCTAGTCCCCACTTATTTCCCACCTCTAATAAGCTCGACGTTGACGTAAAGCAATAAGTAAAAAAAAAAAGATGTATCCTATTCTACAGCTGTGTACTGTCACCTGAAGCTACGCCTTCCCGGAAGCCGAGCTGTCAAACCTGACCGAAATACAATGAAACTGAACAACACACACAGTTTGCCAATATCTGTGTGGTGCCGCTATCTAGCGGTACGCGATCAATTCTTATCGACGCCAGCGAAGCCTAGCGGCTGTACTCTGAACAATCTCATACGGGTGACCTTGATAGTTAATACTTTTACCGTTTAGGGCCGAATTCAAAAATATTCCTTTCCTAATTTATGACGTTACCATACCGGAGACATTAATCTTTAAAATAATACGTCATTTATCGACTTCGGATAGGTACGTTGGGAGACAAGCGGCTCGTCACAATATATATGATGTTTTCTGCAAATCGACGGTTGCACTGAGATGAGTATTTAGCAGGGCTTTTATGATCTGGCTGGCGCCTAATCTGTCTGCAGACGGCAGTACTCAGCGGGCGGCTAGGAAGCCGGAAGGCTGGTGACAATGGCTTCGGCGAGACAAAGCGAGCGGGGCGGCCGGCAGTGCCCATACTTAATAATTCAGAGCACCGGCCGCCATTGTGATGCACGCGATATGTTCCAGGTCGGCGACGCTCCGCTCCGTCCCGTCCGGTCGGCTCCTGTTTTTAATTAACAACTCCGCGTCACAAAGAAATGATTAGCGCTCGTCATATTGACAAGGCGACCGACTCCACACCACTTTAACGAAGCCCTCGCACAAACTAAGGGTGACTAAGTTGTGGACTGTAACCTCACACACCTTACTAAAGCGAAGAATGTCAGATATTTTAACTAGGCCTTTAATTTTCAGATCATCTGCAAAGAAACTTCGATCTTAACAGTTATTACTAGGCTTCGGATCTTTAGGACAAGTCATAATTTTTCCCTGCCTTCTTATTGAGCTGAAATGCTGAATTAAGCGCCGATTCAAGGTTCCTGATTATATTTAAATGTATTTTATGTAGCATATAAATGCATATTCAGGACATTTTCCTACTTTCGGTCATATTTCGATAATTATAATGGCCATATGGTCATATTTTGAGGAAAAATCTGGTAGTTTTTTAATAGTACCGCGAATTCACAATATATAGATGAGAAGAAATTAAGATAATTATTCACAGAAGTGTAATTCTGCTATACCGATGGCGGAAAAAATAACCAAACTAATTTTCATTGTGTTCAGAATTCACCAGTCAAGAATTAAAGTTGTACATTATTGTCACTCTATAAACCTAATTTTCCGCCCACCTTTTAATCACGACAATGCAAGCAGAAGCATGCCTGTGTCAATCCTCGTCAATCAATATCTCAATGAAATATTCTCAGTCATCGTTAAATCTGCAGTTGATCAGCGAGTAGACCTACCGCCATGCCGAATTTACGTACGTATGGAAATTTAGAGTGGAGAGTTTTAGTACAGATGAAAGAGTTATATTCTGTAAATTATCTGATATTAAAGTGACTTTGTCGTATTTCATATATTACCTGTCATATTTTATAAAGTCATCGTATTTTATACGATACATATATCGTATTTTCTATGCTGTATTTTTATATGTTCTTCTTTTAGTGTCATAGCTGGGATACAGGATCGTTTTGAACTCTTGAATGAGTGAACTTTCAGCTTAATGCTTATTAGTTTCTTCTTTCATATTTCAAATAAATAGTAAAACTTATACGACTTAATTCGTTTTTATTAACATGTTATAAAGTACTTAACTATCCGCAGATATACAAGTCCTTTTCTAGCAGCAACTTTTAAAGCTCAAAGCGAACACACAAACTTTTTTACCACGCTCGTCCGATCTTATATCTATCCTCTCTTTTTATCAAGGTTACCCTAGCAATTTATTTCACAGAGTAATTATTATTGTTACTCTTTTCTTTAGGTAATCTGTTTTACCATAACTTCAACAATGCGATTTAAAATTTATTTTCGCAATGGTGCAGCCAGTGCACGGAAGCAAATTATTCTGTCTACATGAAAGCGACACTCCTAGATAAAATAAATGATGTATAACTGGGCATGTTTTGTTATATATAGTAAATTTAAATGTTTGGTCATATTTTGTCATTTTTAGATCATATTTACCCCTTTTTAAGGCCATATTTGCCTGCATATTTCTCTATTTTTTGATCATAGATATCAGAACCGTAGCTATTACCTGTAGATCAGTATGGTGATACCGAAGATAAATTTGAATACTTTTCCGCGTTAAAGCACTTTGTATCGCCGCCAGGATGAGAGGTTTAATAAGCGCAGGACCTTCACTTGATTGTATTTGGCTTTATATTTAAGATCAACTATCAAACTATTCACCTGCAGTGATGCAGATTGGCTATGGAAAACCTACAAGCACACTACAGCACTGTGATTTTAACACGTTTTCTCTGTAATCACTGCTAAAATGCTAACACTTATTCTGTCATTCTGAACCGTTCCAACAAAATTAACAAAGGAAGTACAAGTAAAGAAAAATATTTGGGCAGTTAAATTTAATTTATTAACAAGTATAAAATTTGAATAACTAACTTTCAACTTTTACACCATTCAGTTTTCCCCATTTTTTTTTTTTTTTTTTTTTTTTTTTGCATATAGCTTTACCCTTGGTCGACGTTGAGGATATTAGAGGAAGAAACGAACTGGGGGCAAGAAACAGGAAGGAATTCGGCCATGGTCTTTTCAATTAACCATCCGGGAATTTGCCTGGACTGATTCCGAAGGCGAGACAAGAGCGTTACCGCTCACCCACCACGCTCTGTTGGATGCTGTCGATTTAATTCTTTCATATTCTACGACATCTATAATCTTATTTTTTTTTTTATTTTTTTTTTTTTGCCAGACATAACTTGGTCTACCTGTAAAATGTTCTGTTTTTATTATTTTAAAAAATAAAATTCAATGTAATTTCCAGTTACTGTAAACTCAACAAAAGACGTTCATCCCATTAGGAACGTAATTATTAGTTTCAAGTTAATTCTACGGATTATTATATTTTAATCTCCTATTTTTAATCTCTTAACACAGCCATGAGGTCAATTAAATTAATAAAATTAACGTAAATATTGAAATGGATGAGACGAATTGTAAACATTACGGCCTTCAAAACTCCAGATATCCACACATCATGCAGTCAGATTATCAGAATACTAACTGCAGTCATAAAAACTTAGTGAAGATATAAATATATAATTTCATTCTGTACTAAGTAAAAGTTTTATTTTTTTCACATTTTCCAAATAAAAAATAATACTGTTGTAAATTAACGTGAAAGAAAAATTATGTGATTGATTATAAGCAACTAAGAATTTAATTTATGTAAACTTTTTCAGCAAATTACCATCAATACAACATGACTCATAAGGGAGAAATAAATAATCTTACCTTATGGAGTCTTTCTCTCGGCATGAAATGGAAATTCTACTCGTAATTTACCGGAAGCAACAAGTGATACTCACCTACAAGAAAGAAAATACATAAGCACATTAGAATGGATTTGTATATTTCCAAAGGGAATGTTATAAACTACCTTAACTATAGCCACTATTGGGTAAAAAAATCCTAGAAACCAACACAAGCAATATTCTCAAAAAATAGAAAAACTAAAAAAATATTCCGCTTGTGCCAGACTATTAAAATATGCGCATATAAATATATTATGATTTTGTAGCTTCCATTCAAAATGGTTTATATTTGACAGACTTTCAAGGTTGTATGACTAAAAGCGACATAAACAAAAGAACGGAAGGAAAAGTTTATCTAAAATACGACAGTGAAGAGTTGAAAAAAAAAAAAAAAAAAAGATTGATTTTTCTGGAGTGATACTGTTTTAATTAAAAATTTACATGATAACTACTTTAACGGCCGTCAAAATTGACTGGTAAGGTAAAATGAATAACAATTATTACCTTTACTATTGATATTTTTTGTGATGTGAGTAAATTTTCCCTGACAGATACTTGGAGTATTTGGCTAAGATGTTTTTAAATAAATGGATTTTAAATGGCTAAAATTAATATTGTTATAAGAAAGTTTCTAAACAAAGTATAATTTCGAAAATAAATAATCATTATTTGTTTGATTGTTATATTTCGTGAACCTAAGTTTCGTGTAAACTTTTCTGCGTTTTAATACACTTCCCTGTTTCTAATCTTCCCTCGAAAAAATTCTTAGATTATATTGTGAGCTGGTTCTAGTAGCAGGCTCAGAACACAGCCCACACATCGGATGCACTTCTTCTATCACGAATTTCTGCATTTTGTCCTCGTAAATAAACAAATAGCAACTCGTAAATTTAAACAAACGTCGCAATATAATTTTTAGATCTTTGGCAAGAATTATAATTTTTTATCCTTGATGTCGTAATTTTGTGTAGCTACTTCCAGAACAGACAATCACCTGTTATACGGCATCGCAGTTACACTTCCTTTTAAAAACACAAGTGCAGATAGAATCATATGAAGTTATTTATTTGAAATTAACACTATTTTGACAATATAAGTGAAAGTAATACCATTAACAGTAATTCATTTGAAATTTCCTGGCTAGCCAAGCAGCTCCGGTGGCGACCAGTATAACACTTCAGGCATCATCGGATGCGGCTAAGGTTTGCGAGTTTCTACATCTACATCCATACTCTGCAAATCACAAATACTGTGGGTGGTATTAGGTGCTAAGCACCTATCCTAATTCAGTGCATTCCAATTCCGAACAGGACGAGGAAAGAAGGAATACATAAATGAATCAGTACGGCATATTATTTCTCGAATCTTATCCCTCCTGTCATTGCGACCTAAATAGGTTGGCGGAAGAAGTATTTCGTTGCACTCGTAAATTAAAGATTTTCGTATATTTTCCAACAAATTCAAACGAAAACGACGTCGTCTGTCCGCCAAACAATCCCAGCCTAACCCACGTATCAGCTCTGTGACACTTACGTAAGGACTGTAACTAGCAGTCACGAATCGAGCGGCTCTCCTCTCTACTTTCTCTAACGTGTCAATCAATCCCTTGCGATACGGGTCCCAAATTCCACTTTTTTTTAACTGCTTTACGTCTCTTTTTAACATCGAGGTCTTTAGAGACTGGAAAGGATGGGGGGGCAAGGATGGGGGCAAGGAATGGGAAGGAATTCGGCCATGGCCTTTTTGAAGGAAGCATCCCGGCATTTTCCTGGAGTGATTTGGGGAAACCATGGAAAACCCAAATCTGGATGCCCGGACGGGGATTCGAACCGCCGTCCTCCCGAATGCGAGGCGAGAACGCCAAATTCCACAAGAGTATTCCAAATGCGGACGCACCAGTGTTTTGTACGCTGTTTCCTTTGTATGAGCATTACAACTTCTTAAAATACGACCAATAAATCGTAGTTTAGAATTAGCTTTGCCTACGACGGAAGTTATGTGCAAGTCCCATTTCATGTTGCTCTGTACTGTTACGCCTAGTTAACGAGGTTACGTCCAGTTTCCAGGCATAATGCGTTTTGTGAAAGTGGATTGTATAGCTCTGTAGACATAGGTCACAAACAACGTGCAGAGGAAAAAAGAAAGAAGAGGTTCATAGAAAATGTTCATTTTGTATGGAAGGAGCCGTGTGAAAGAGTTAAAAAATATGGCAGTTTCTCTTGTAATTTTATAGGGGAAGTATCACAAAATGACTATCAGAGCCAGTCTTGTCCCCAGACAACAGGTAGGAGGGAGTGCCCTACTGCAGCACCTTTACAGCCAATAAAACTGCGCCGCTCCGAATCTGTTAATACGCGTCATTTAAAGTTGCGCCATTCCTCCCGCCTTCGGTGAGAAATAGCTTGGAAAACTGAGGAATGAACCATAAAAAGCGAGCAATAAAAGCACGACACTACGGTCGGAGTAACATTCATATGGAGCACCACTGAATTCCTTAAATGGCTGCCAGACAGCTCCACCAATAAAGTGGAAAAATGGGGAGGAACTGCTTAACATTACGCATTCAACCGCTGGATTTTCGGTGTTGTAATAACCATATCCTAACATCCACTGAACTCTCAAACATATATGAACATGATGAACTCCTATTCTGAATTATTTTCTTGTATCGATTCTCATCACTACAAACGTCTCCTCTCCACAGCAACCGTTTACAAAACTGCGCTTTAGAATCTACGAAAAAATGAGGTCGTTAAAATCGTATCGCAGTGAATACAAAACAATGGAAACCCATAACTTAGTGACGGTTAATAACTGATTCCAGGTGCCATGGAATATCAGTGTTGGTATGTTCCAAGTAGACTCACTACTTGTAGTAGCTATTTATGAAGCTTAGAAATTAAGTTCATTTAGTGTGAGGAGTACTGTCGTTAGTACATGATGATTCTACACAGATGAAACATCCAAGCGGAGTTCTTTTTATGAAAAAGGAATGTGATCTGGAATTGTTGCATGTCGATAAATTTCAGAAATATCGCGAGGATAACAAAATTTTTGCGCCATAGGTTGAAAGATTGAATTGTGAATGCAAGCTAATTTGCCTAAATATTGAAAAATAAGTACGATTCTATTCCAGCAGCTAATAAAGAGGTCACTTCAAGTTTTCAGCGGAGGTGAATCCGTCGTGCTGACTTGTATTTTGGTGGAAAGTGGCACATAGTAGCTACTTTAATGTTGGTACATCGGGTGCAAGTGTTGGTCACTTGTCGTTTTTTGAAGGAGGAATTTATAATTGCTCTTCGCTAGTGGTGCTTGGTTTCTAAGGATCATTGTTATTGGATATGAGTTAAATTTAAAACATTGGAAATTCTTATCATACCTTTGCTAGAGGAATTCAACATTATTACTGAGACTCGTGATTTTAGCCGTTTCGCTATCGACAGAATTGTTGTTCAGTGGTCCAGTGAAATATATCCAGATTTGAATAGGTTAAATGGTGCCGTAAGTAGCACAGAATTATTGCTGTTTCTTTTATTCGCAAATTAATTAAGTGTTCATTGTAGCTTCAAAAGCGAAGCTACTTTATTGGAAAGTTTAAGTCGCGCAACATTGAGATAAAAGAGACGTGTTAGTAAAAATTATTAGACAAGAGGGTAAAACATTTTGACACGTGAGGAATGTAACAGTTAATGTTTAGAGACCAGTTTAAGGACTTTAGAAATTTTAGGTGGTAATAATCTCGAGCTGGTCGGAGTCTTCTGTGAAAAACTTTTCTATTACAGGTTGGTGGTCTGAACAAACAAATTTTATAAGATATATTTTGAATGATAAATCTAATCATATTGTATAATTGCTAGCTTATACTTCTCAGACATTTCGAGCTAAAAACTATGCAACTTGAGTGGTCATCTGAACATACCACATATATTCGTAACTTTTTTTTTTTTTTTGCCAAACAGGTAGGCGAACGGAAACTTATCCAGCAGATAGCTGTTTTAAAAGATAAAATGTAATCAGTATATGCGACGAAGTCCTAATGTAATACTCATAATGAAAGGATTTACCGCCGTTGAAACAGAGAAAAGAACTGCTGTGGTTATAAAAGTTTTTCTTAACAGTTCGTTGATAAAATGTAATAAAGCAGAAATAAAGTAGCGATTTTACATAAACGATAACCTAGAGATCGGCTCGTTCCACTCGTGGAAGGCATAAAAGTTCCTAAGTGCATCGGGATTCAAACCTGAGCCCTTGAAATTTGAAGCTGAATGCCTCACCAAGTGAGTTACCAGATCATTCGAATGGATTTATGCCTACAGGGATAAACGGTGCACTGATTAGGATCATACGCTGGAACAATTACTCATTTTATTCAATGAAAAGCTTAAAGCCAGTTTTATCTTTGACACAGGACTCAAAAAAGTCACATAGTGATAAAAAAAAGTTTTTTACTCCTTAATGGACCATTTTAATAATGGATAAGTGATACTGTACTTTTTTACCAAAACAACAGAATTCGTTAATACAGGATCAACGATAAAATTTAATTAGAGACACTGATTGCCGCAGTCCCATTCACACTATTATTCCGGGTTTTTATCACCTTCTCCCCAGTGACCTAACGACCAAACAATGCACCCGTTTGCCCAACACATAAACCAATGTACTCACGTAACACATTAGAGCAGTTATCGCATTACTCTCATCTCTCAGTGGGAATTAAAGTTTACCGTTTATTCATATTCACCGTTAATCTTTTTTTCTAATTTTTCACCTTTGCATGAATTAATCACTTAAACTTTGTTCCTTTTCTCAAATTCGTACGTGCATTCAAGAAATCGTCTTCTGTTTTTCAAACAGAGAAATCAGCAAAATAAATTTAAAAGAGTACCGCAGATTACTGTTGCCGTTTTTTATGTGATTAATAATATGTTATCAAAACGTTCGAGTTTAATTAGTGCACTTTAATCTTCACTGCGCAAAGAACAGTGTTAAGCGTCTGATTTTACATTTTGATATTATTTCGTAGAAGTCCTGAGATTCCATTTTCTGCGTTAACAAAAAATTTGATTAATGTTGAAGAGAAAAAGTGAAGGAAGTGCCAGCAATACTTAGAAGTACTAGAAAAGTGTAACACGATTTGGGAAAGGATGTATAACATAGATATGAACCTGTTCAAAAAGGTTCTAAAAGTATTTTGCTTTATGAAATACTCTTAAATGTTTTCAAACTTTTCTTAATGTAATTACCAAAGTTAATGCTTAAATGTGTGTTTATGTTTTCTTAATCATCTTGCGCAAAGAAGAGTAAGCCGGACTGCAATACAGCTGTCTACAACATTAATCCTAAGGAGACATCCGGAAAAGACAGATTGAAAATGGTCCAATGTTATATTCTCAGTACATACGTGACATCAGGTTAAGACATATCAACGAAACCAATTTATATTCACACACCAGAAATCTGTAAAATTATCATACTTGACATGTATTAGCTTCAATACATGACAGAACCTTATCGCAACGGACAAATTATTTATGCTAACGTTACTGATAAATATGTATTAGTTACTAAACAGCAATGAATGAGGTACTCGTAATAATAAAGGATAAACTTTGGCGAAGGAAACCAAGCTTTAATTTAGTGAAGTTTTATACTGTGCAACTCAAAGAGTAATTTGCACTTTGATATTTGTTTATGGGAAATTGAGAGATATCAACATGACATCAGTATAATTGTAATGGAAAATAATGGACGATTATCAGTTTGGATGCATCTGCTAATAATACGGATGATTGTTGTCAAGCTAACATGATAATAAAATAACTGGTAATGCTGAAGATAAATTGTACTGTGTGCTAGAACTTGGAGGAAAAATTCCGTAACTATTGTGCAACATTATCTAAAAAGATATGGAAAACCGATACCTAAGATACTCAATCTACAACTGGAACAAAAAAACTGAAATCACCAGCCGTTTGTGAAAATGAAAACTTTGGGAGGACAACACATAATAACAACAACAAAAAATAACATAAGCTCCATTTCTGCAGCTGTCAATCAGTTGGTTGGCTCGTCACCTGCAGGAGGGCAGTGAAAACCTTATCTTGTACTGTATACAGTACCAACAAACTAGTATCGATGTGTTAGATATTATCTTGATGCAACACCTCTACTGCACTGGATTGGTAATGCAACAGACGAAAATGAATCTCTTACACGGCGACCAGAATGAAACTGTAGATTTTTTTAAATAGATTTTCATCGTTCCATTCCTGATGGCTTGAGTGACATGACAGAGCCTATCAAAACAGATATGACAATTTCGGGCGAAAATACGTTACACTGAGATATGGTGATTTAAACCATTTCCTTGAGGATTATCTTGTAGAAAGTCGTCAACATTTTGAACGTTTTTGAGTTTCCAGATCCAAACTTTAGCTTTGTATCAAATCAACAACGTAAATTACATTTCAAAGACAGAAAAAATCCAGTTTCAAACAAGATTAAAATTGACAAAATCTTTTCGCATTAATTTTGTGATACTTTTTACTAAAGAAGATAAGAATTGTGGAACTTTCAGTTGATTTTGAGCCGAAGATATATTTTATACTGATGCTTCGAGGCTGCTTGAAGAACCACCTACAGAGAAGACACCACCACAGCAGACTACAAATTGCAACAAGGCTCTCTACCAGCAAGGGGCGTGGGCATCTAAAACGAGCGCGCCTTAACGACCGTACAATACCGCCAGCGCGGCGGTAGTGCCACGTAGACGGTCAAGTGTAGGCGTAAAATAAACATGAAATTAAAACTTCAAGAAGTGACCTAAAAACATTTAAAAAATCTCACGTCTGGCGATAATATACTTGTAAGACAATGTTTAATTAGTATTGTAATTATGTTACGTATGTATGTATCAACAAACTTAATTGGAACCCTAAACGCAGACATCGCGATTACTTGCACCCAGGATAGAAAGTTACAATGATCGCATCGTTACTTAGAAACGGAAAGGAACCAGCGGCATTAAATGTTGTAGAATAATCGATGTACTGATTACAATTCAAATGAGAAAAACATGAGACATTTCCGAGATATTAAAAAATAGTTTACATGTGGAATTTGAACGGCAGAACTAGAACTTCGTTGAACAAACGCAATCGATGAACAGTGCAGTGATTTTGCAGAAACGCTGAAGTGAGACCACACCAATTCTGACTTTTAAATTGTATTGAAAATCAATCACGCGAAATAACACAAATACAAAATAAAAGTTAAAAAAAATCCTCATACCATTACATTTTTCCCGATATCGTTATAACTGGACACATGACAATAAGCGGTAACACTCATAAACTTTCAGCTACCAGTTTAAGCTATTCATGTTTATAGTCTCTTAATTTTCAACAACTGAATTTTTTGGTGCACGAATAGAAAATATTAGTATTCTAAAACCAGCAATTAAGAGTAGAGTAGATAAAATAAATAACCATACAACATATCACGGAGATATTTTATACACACAGCTCCGAGAAAACCTCCAGTCTTTCACGGTAAAGGAGAGTGTCCTTCCGCTGTAGAACAGCCTTTGTTTGTTTGGTAGCATAGCGTGTACAATGTGCAACATCTACCACAAGTAGAACTTGACAGAACGTGATATGCCGTTATATGCGAATATATAGAGTGGCGGTTTAAATATTTGTAACAAAATAATTATTTTAAAAAGGAAATGGAAATTGGAATTAGAAATTATAGTGAATATTATTCTCTGAGGTTCACACTGAGTGTGCCTAAGAAAGCATGGTACTAAAAATAAGGAACAAAATGTTAATTACATAAGGTTTTAATACATTCGGGAGTGATACAACGGAAACATCAAACCCTATATGATTTATGACGCTCCTATAAATTTGGTTCAAGAACATACTAGTCAGAGAGCTTGTAAACATTTTTGGGTAGGTTATTTGAGGCACCGCGAAAATTTGTACAGCACTTCTTTTGTTATGTGTAAGTTCAAAATTGAAGACCTGGCTGATAATTTTACTTTCTTTCAAAATTGAGTTTAATAAATATCGAAAAAATATATTCGAAGCATGACGAAGATTACACTCAGAAAAAAATATTTTTTAAAAGATGGGCCATTTTGGTAGGATTTTTTACGTGCAAGGTCATCGGGAATGTTATACCTGAGCGCAAGAGAGCCCAACGTTATACTGCTCACTTGCAGTCACATATAACATGCCCAATCACCTAGCAGGTAAAAAGTCCACCAAAATTGCCTATCTTTTAAAAATATATTTTTTTATACGTGAAAATATTATTCTGTGGAAACCTCAGCTTGCATCATATATTTTTTTCGATATTTATAAAACTCAATTTTGGAAAATATTTTTGCAAAGTTAATAATTCCGCTATATCCCCCCATTCTTCGATTTTGTACTTAGACACCGCAAAAGAAATTTTACAAAAATTTTCACGGTGCCTCAAATACCTATCCCAATTTTTTTACCAGGCATTCTACTATAAAGAAAGTTCGAATTTTCTCCCTATCATTCATTAAGAATTAATTAATTAATGAGTACTGTGTTTTTAAGAATTACAGTCAAAACACAATCAAACAGAAAACTCTGGCCACAATTCATTTATTACAAAAGTTAAACAAAGATAAAAGCTATACCACACAATAATATTGTAGAAAAGTTGTAACTGCATACAAAATTTATTTCGAAAAGATTATTTGCAATGTTACTTACTGATGACAGAGATGTCAAAACCTGAAAATTTTGAAGTTTTATCTGTATGTACGTGTACCAAATAAACACTAAATGACGGATTTTAAAGATAATGCACGTAACTATAGCTCTGTTCCCCGCTAAAAAATAAAATAACTTACACATACTTCCCGATTAACCAGAAGCCAAAACCGTTAATTTCGAATTTTTTTATCCGCGCTTCAGGCAAAAACTAATGGACGGATTTTAGCTAAACTGCACATAGCGTCAGCGTGTATAAGCAGGTAACATGAAAAATACTTTCTCACTCCCTCAGAAATTTGGTTTCATGCACACAAAAAAAAACTAAAATCGTAAATATAAGAGTTTATGTCTGTGCGTGCATCTGTCAAAAACTAAGAAACGCATTTCAACGAAACTAAACACATTGAAGACATAAGGCACCAATTAATGTTTAGAACAAATTTTATCCTACTATGTTATAAGGCTCCCGATTATACAGGGATCAATGAGATTGCTACCAAATCTTGTGTGCTCCATCATAGTTAAAATAAGTTAATTATTTACACGAAGAATAGATTAAACTAGAAATCTGTACTAGCTTTTTCAGTTTAGTCTTCATCATTCTCACTGTTCTTGCTGCATTTTTAGGTGGCTTACATGTTCATTGACGGAATAAATCTTTTTTCATTCCATGTTTCCTAAAGTTGAGATCGTAGTAGACTCTCAGCCAACTTCGATTGCTCAAAATATCTTATTAAATTAATCACACATTTATGATGGTGTTTTTAATTGTCTTTTTAAAGAAATTTCATAGTAAAGATATTCTGCGATTGGATGTATTTCTACTGATATCTGTCAAATAACACTGTCTGATAGTTTCTGAACGACTTAAATAGGTTGTTACTTGTTCCTGCGCATCATGAAAAATTGCTCATTTATATTGCGTGTTTGTTACTTTAGCCAAAGGTTAGTTGAATGTTCCAGAAAGAGTCTTTCTATGCAATATCCTGTCAATTGCTCGATAACACATTCAGAGAAGTCTGGATAACAGTTCAGAAATTAATTTTAAAATATATCGATTTTTATATCCTTAATGTTTACAAAGCTGATTGACGTTTATTCATATCAGTAGGTTAGCATGACTTGGCTGTTAGAAGTCGGAGAAGTAAAACGGTTTGCTGTCATCCTGATGTTAGCAAGGTTGCTTTTGTGTTTATTGGAACTTCAGCAAAGTCATAATTTAGCCCTTTCTCTGCAGAAATAATATTAAGAAACTCGACCTCAGTTTTTTTCGTTTAATTGCATGCAATACATTTCTTTATTGTTAGCAATAATCTATTTTTTGTAAAAAAACATTAATATAAATAAAAAAGTGAATGACGTCTAAAATATCATGTATACTGGCATCCTCCTCCATTTCTGATGACGTCTATCGACGTCATGTATTATATTATCAATACCAGCGCATGTACAGGCAAGTAGGATAAGTTTTTTGTATTACGGAAACTAACGAAATTGTAAATACAAATACACAAAACTTAAAAAGTTTCTAACTGTTCTGCAGTATACGAAAGTTCATATTTTCGTTTTTTAGATGTTTTGACAGTTTCAAGTTTTAACAGCGCACTAATAACATCATATGCTATTTTACGTATTATTATTGCTGCCATATTGTTGGCTCTGGCACAGTGGCTATGAAACCGCACTCGTGTTATTAATGTGCTTATTTACACAAAATATTAAGGTCATAAGAGTAGCTATATCTACTTTCGTTTCGAACTTTAAGAATACTGACCTTGCAAACATGACTTGCAGTAGACGTCTAAAGACGTCATCAACCCAGGGGTATAGTATGGGCATCAGCAGTTCACACCTTTAGTGGTGTATTCGCAATATGTTTCGTAAAGTGCCAATTGTTTGAAATATGAAAACAAATTATGGCTGCTACTTTTTAAGCAATTTAAGTAGTTCCACAAACATTTATGCTTGCATATAATTCGATTGAACGTAGTAAACCAGTGACCAAATTTCTAGATAAGTCAAGAAAAGTCACTATTCTAAATGAGCATCGTACAGACGTAGCCCCAACACTAATTAGTTGATGTCAGAATTTGTAGCAGGTAGGTGGTCGACATTAAAGCAGCGTACAGTGAATTTTTTTTCCTAGTAGCAATTGTAATTGTTATTAAAGATACGAAATTTCGATTCAGACTTTAAGTGGCGATAGTGATAGTTAATAGTTATGGTTTTTCGTTAGTTATACCTTCGTTTCCATACAGTTTTAGCGTCCTAAACGTTTGTTAAGCACATTACACAATTTTTAATGAGTTTCCTTACAACTGTATCTCAATAAACATTCTCTGTTGCTTCGTTTCCAACTTAAATATGTTTTGTTTATATCAGAGAAAAATTAAGCTATGTTGGTGAAGCTGGTCGGTAGATGATGGTTTGCAGAAAGTCCATTAGCTATGTTTAGTCGCGCTTTAATGGAACCGTTAATTATTAACTGCTGAAGGGGAGTATGCTGAAGAAATTCATTACAAGGAGTACACGAAGGGCTTCAGAACTCGCGTGAAAACACTGGCAGAGGAGGGGAAAAAAGACTAACATCTGATGACAAACTGGCTAAGATAGGTTCTATTCGCTTGTGGGATTTAGTGTTTTTTTTTTTTAGTTCTGTGAAAGGAATTTCTTATTATTGTTAAATACTATGAAAAATGTTGGCTATAAATATTTTTACCTCTCATATATCTCGAAGTAAGCAGGTGGTTATATCTGTTATCCTGAAATCGTGGCTACATACGAATTAGTTCTTGTTTATTGAGGGTATCAGTTTAGTTACAACCGTATCCGTAGCAATGTAATCAGTTATATTTATCATTGTCGCTAAAAGATCGCCTCTTGAGACTTTTATGTCTTCTAAAACAGTTGGATGCGCTACGAAGTAGCCATTAAGTTTCTCTAATTATTTATATTGTCATTTCTGCTTTTCACTCATGGTATTACTCATGGAAATGTTTTAAAATCATTACGGAGGCAAAAGGTGGTACCAGAAAACACTTATCGGTGCAGACTATATCGACAGACTGTTATTGAACTAACGTATGGGGAAAACATTAGGAAATCAAGTGAGCAGAGGAATTTTCCATATACCTTGCTGAATCATGCCGCTTGAACAGAAAGAAGACTGCAAAACTGGAGTTAGATACTCTCCTTTATTTGAAATAACCGCTTTAAAATAGGATATCACAGTCGAAGAAGGCCGAAATAATGACGTTCTGCGGGAATCAAAAATACAACAGAAGCAGCAGATATCTTGGTTCAAGAGAGAAGCTTGTTTCTGAGTGATTGTTAATAAAGTCAGCAAAATTTGCTAATGAAAATAGAGAAAATGTTATCCCTGAACGGGGGAAACTAGAACATCACTCCTTTACATGAATCATCCTTTTTAGGAGGATGGTGGGTGAGCAATAAACGCCAGGGCTCAGCATTCGGAAGGACACGGGTTTGATCCCTGTCGGAACATCCAAATTTCGGTTTTTCACCGCTTCTCGAGATCACTCCAGGTGAATGCCGGAATAGACAATGTCCGAATTCATTTCTGATCCTTGCACTTAACCTTCCCTGCCTCCGATCACCTCGAAATTGTATAGTCTAAGGAAAAACATAGTTTGGAAAAAACAACTAAAATTGAAATTACTGTTACAGCACGAAAGAGTCGCCAACACTCCGTTGAAACTAATTAGTGCAGCAGTCAGCAATCAGCCTGACGTGACTCCTGCCCGTCTCCTGGTGTCAGCTGCTGATTGGTTTGGGCCCTACCTCGTGTTCGCTCCGCTTCTCGTTACCTACCTCGCTACTGTTAATTGCATACCCCACAAGTATCGGATGGGTAGCGGAACGCACACTAGTATTACGCTGGTAACTACACTGACACAGATGCAAAAAGGGTCATTAGAAGTAGTTGAACTCAATAATGCTCATCCCAGGTCACTTTTACTTCGTTTTACCGAAAATTTTTACTTGGGTTATATAGGAAGTTCCTAGTTCCGGTTGGAAATATGTAGTTGTTTTAAAAAAAATGTGAATTAACTTATTTAGAATCAAATGTAAATGAAAATGTTGAATAATGATTTTAATAACATATTCATGACCAAAATTACAAAAAATTTCCGACATTCCTTGATTAGTCGTGCAGTAGTGGTTGTTAAATTGATGGAGAATTACGTACTTGTTTCTTTTTTTTTTTTTTTTTTTTAACAGTTTAACGTCCCTTTTTAACAACGTGGTCTTTAGAGACAGGAAAGGATGGGGGCAAGGAATGGGAAGGAATTCGGCCATGGCCTTTTGAAGGAAGCATCCCGGCATTCACCTGGAGTGATTTGGGGAAACCATGGAAAACCCAAATCTGGATGCCCAGACGGGGATTCGAACCGCCGTCCTCCCGAATGCGAGGCCAGAACGCTATCCGTTACACCACCACGCTCGGTACAATTTCCAATGTTATTTATTGCTAAGCGATGTTGCGTTCAAAATAACTTCGTAAATTACACACTTGGAACAAACAACAGACACGCACACGAAGAGAGAGAAAGTTTGACACTAAAAGTGAAATGAAAAATGGGATTGACCATGATGACTATTAATCATATTTCGTTAAGAGGAAACACTTCTCCTCGAGAAACAGTAGCGGAAACAGATTCAAAGAAGATAAAAGTTTTTTAGCTCCTTTCACATTCAGTCAAATAGTCAATTTCAGAGAGTTTTATCTATCAACGCTCGTGGGTCTTTAAAAATAATTACCACACTGCGGGCACAGAAACAACGCAGCACTTACACATTGCCTGTTAAAAAAGTGAAGCACCCATGAGGGTAGTTGGAAACGAAATGGAACTTCATGGTTGAGAGGGTATGTGATGTTATTTCAGTGATTACAAAATCGAATAAAATTAACAAAGAACTCGGAAGTAAGAGTCCACTTATCGTTAAGACATTGTATACCCTCTGGATTAGACGTATGTACTGATTCAGTTGGGAAGGGTGCCCTAAGACCGTTTTATCCTCTTTTGAGGCAAGCTGGCCCCAAATTGTTGTAATTGGTAGGGTCTATATCCTTGACACCAGCACTGTGGCGGGGTTGACGTTCGAGCTGTTTCTATCGGGGACAGATCTGGGGATCTTGCTAGCCAAGGTAGTATCTCAACATCAGACAGACAGCTCATAGAAAAACATGTCGTGTGTTGACGAGCATTACGCTGTTGAAAGTTGGCGCCACGGTACTGTCCCGCAGGACTAACGCAGGATGCCCGTAACGTACCGTTGTGCCGTCTGAGTTATCTCCATCACTCATTAGCAGTCGGACACGAAGCCATACCCGATCACTCTCCACAAGATGCTAAGAGTAACAGCCCTGTACCTCTCAAAATCATTGGCATAATGGGACCTCCACAGGGTAGCCGTGATACTTGTCGACGATAGTCACCTGCAGAATCGCAATTAATCGCTGAACACAATGCAACGCCATTCATCAGCAGTCCACGCTTATCGGTCACAGCACCACTCCGAACGCAGGCGTTGTGTTGTGGCATGGGACGGTAGTAATGCCGTGGCCCGGCTGCTGCTAGTCCCTAACCAAAGGTGCGGTATAACGGAGAACATTGCGGGGAGTCCATTGCTTATTCTTGGATGGTTTCCTTGCTACATACCGTACCCATGCCACCAGATCACATCAATGTCGTGTTGAGCAGTGGTTGTAACGTTTTGTCTCATCCGTGTATTTCTACAACGGAACCGCAAGTTCTTACCACAACTTTACTAAAACACATCAACGATTCCTGCACGTGAAATTAAGTGTGATAGTTAAGAGATATTGTCCAAAAGAAACTAAGTTCCTCAGCTCCATAGTTTGAGATTCATATCCAGAAATCAGAGAGATGTTTGGAATGCGCGCAATAAAATTTTACAGTTTATTTGAAACTCCGTAAGTTTACAAAAATAGTAAAGTAGTAATTTTTATAACTTGATTTCTGAACACAATTTAATGTCACAATTAAAACTTCAAACATAACTTACTGTAGCGTCTTAAGTAGAAGAAAATTTATCGCGACGTGACTGAAATCTACATTATAATTCAGATTAAGTTATAATTCATTAATCATGACTAATATTATTTATTTTCTACTGTACCGAATCCTAGATCAGAATTTACTCACTGCACTTTTCTAAAGATAACTGATTGTTAAAATGTTTGTACCATGTAACAATATCACCCCCCCCAATTATTTTTATATTATTATTATGTTTTTGTTTAATTAATTATTTGTGTTTATGAATAATTGTGTTAATGTCTGTAAATTAATCTGTAAATCGTAGGATTTCCACAAGCCGTACTACGTATATCATCGGGGTAGGAGTGGTTAATGTTACGAATCTCTGGCGGCCACGCAGCTGAGTTTGCAGTGTGTACTTTGGCGCCACTTTGTCGTAACGCACGGGCGCGAGTCAGAGCTCCTTGTGTATGGAGACTGCAAAATATGTAATCTGTGACACAGCAAATTAAGACGTGCTGTTGCGAGTGTGTAAATGATGATTTTGGTAGTAGCTACAGTTTAAGTAAATCGAGTGATTCTTCCTTTTGGAACAGTAATTTTCATTTAGATGGCCGATCTAAATGTATAAACAGCATATGAAATTCAAAAACTAAATGAACAGCAGCTTGAATGTATTCTTGATGAGATGCGACTTTCCTTTCCATAGTGTGAAAAAGTTATTAAACCTTCTGCTCCGGGAGCTGACCTGCGGTTGCCGTCAACTAATAGGCCGCACTATTTAAATGAAAGATCATGATTGGCTTCCTCCGCCAGGTATGACAGCTCACAACCAGAAATAAAAGTTGCCTGTGTCTAGGCATCTCGAGCCCAATGCGAATGTTGCTGGAGATCGAGCATTGCACTCTTTTTCATGGCTTCTCTACCATGAAACATGTGAGTGAGTCGTCTCAGCTTTGAATAAAACTGCACTGTGTAAACTGTAAATGGCTTCTTTTTTTATCGGCTTCACAAATTTACGCTGGTATAGGAAATTTCTTCCTGTGTTAATAGTTGAGCGACTGTAGCTGTTTCCAGGAGACAGTGTGTTGTGGTTGGTGGGCGAATCAGCGACGCTCTCCATTCCGTCAGGCGGTGCGGTGCGATGCGGTGTTAATTCAGCCGCCCGAGCGAGCCTCGTATATCGCGGTGCGGGGAGGCATTTGGCTGTGGTTCTTGGCTCCCATCCTAATTCCGCGCCAGCTCTCTCATTAACGTTCCGCTAATACCTCGCGGACCAAATTAAAATTTATATGCATTCGGTATAGCGCGCTAATTCCCCCGGAGGCGTACATTACATCCGTCGAGGAGAAGATCTCAGCCACTGCGGTTCGAGCACAGATCTCGAATCCTAAGGTACGGGGAAATACGCTCAACGTTGTTGATTTTATTGGAAAATATTTCGCACTTCTGGAAGTAAAAGAATTTTTAAACAAAGTAATATCGTTCTTTGCCTGTAACAGTAATTGCAAAAAACATGTCAGAAAGGCATCTTTCCATAACGAACAATTAATCACATACAAAAATTTCTCAAATTGTCTTTTGGTCTGAAGAATCTTACTAAAATGTTTGTATTTTTATTCTTCTGTAAACTTTTATATTTCCAAATGAAATAGAAATTAGGTTTGTAATTTCCAATAACCATCAAAATACAAACATTGCAAACAAACATTTAAATTCCTTACAGCTGCTGAAGGATCTTAAAGACAAAAATTTTACCATAGTCTAGACTAAAATTTTTCACGCATTAAATTGACTGAAAAAAAACAAAATACTGTATTTAAAATTATCTGTGATGCTGACAACGAATAACTCATCCGAACTAAGTGTTAATATACAGATTTTACGGTAGTTACAGTGAAACACCGTCTTCGATCAACAAACCTTTTTGACAGTTGTCAATATTTCTAAGTTTCAAATAAAGGCAGCCGTGGTATCAAAACGTATCAAGAATTCGACCACCACTCAGTAACAGAGAAAAGCTAGACAACTGCAACTGGCGCTATTTAGAGTTCCTTACTGCAATGGCTTAAACAGATATCTAATAGGTCAAAAGTTGAAAATATGGTCTAAAAGCAACAACGTCGATGGGCGGACACATATTTATTTTTTATTTATTTCAAGTGATTGAAATTAAAAAAAAAAGTCTCTAACTAACGAACTCCAAACAGCTATACCTCACGCTCTAGAATAATGAAAAATATATTTCTGCTACATCTTTTATTTATATAAACATCACCCATAATTTAATTTTATATAATTTTAAAAACGATATTCTGTTTAATTGCAATGTTCGGTAAATTTAAAAACTCTAAAAACTTTTCAAAATATTTCGTTACTGTTCTACAGCAGCAAAAAACCAATAAACTTCACCAATGTAGACAGAGGGGAAAATCCAGTAACAACGTCTACAGTTTTTCGCGGCTCTCGTGGCTGAGAACAGAAACGAGCTATAATCTGACCAAATCTTGAAAGAAGGAAAATAATATGTCATATTACTTTGAAAACATTCAGGCCAAACATTTAGACAGATTTTCCTTGTGAATCGAAATCCTTAACTACAAACATCTCCAAACAAGCATAGCTTAAGGCAACCAACAGGGAACTTCTCAGTTAATTAAGATCTTCCGCTAAGTCAATATTTTCTTTCTCCTTACAACACAGTGGGGAAACGCAATCACAAAAAATTAAGTAAATTAAAAAATAAAGGCTGGGACAATCCTTTTAAAATGTTTTTCTACTTCAAAAGCAATGGAAACGCTTGTGACATAAAAGACAAAATATAAAGCGTCGATGGTACCGAGCGGACATTCGCTTCGAACGTTAAGAAAGTTTACAGTCCACAACGGCAGCTGAATTCTTTATTAGTGATAAACCATAATCAAATGACACACATCTTGTACTCTGAAATTAAAACATAACATTTGAAGTCATTTTAACACTAGCTGTGTTTCAGCTTAGCTTAGTGATTTCATCAATGTCGAAGTTTATACCAACACATAATATAACCGAGGATAGTGTGAATAGTAGCAAGGTAGTGTGCTCAAAGATTTCTCCGTTATGATTATATATATATATATATATATACAGAATATTTATTCACAGAGAGTGATTACGAAATTTCACGTTTTTTAGCTTTCCGGTAGTATTGCCGCTGATTCAGGCCTTAGGTGTAATTAGGAGTAGTTAAGTGGTCAGTCGTGTTGCCGTCACTACAATTTCCAATAGTTAAATTAGCAATATATGGTCGCAAAGACCGAACGTCTTGAAAATAATATTCAGATTTCAAACTAACATGATATGTGTTTTGGTGATCTAAAATAACATTTTTAAAATTATCTAAAATGATATTCTGAAGAGAGGTTGCGTATGAATAAATAGAAAGGAAAATATTTTTTCTACCCCAACGTGTATTGAAAGCATGTTTTGACCTCGTCAAGTATAAAATTAAAACTCTTTTTTTTTACTACAAAAAAGATACAATTGGTCATTTAAGTCGATAATTTCAGACCATTCTTATTACTGGGTCTATATGGAAAACAGTATTACGTACTCACTAGAAATTTGTCCCCTATATTGACCATATTCATTATTTTAGCGACAAATACTTAGAATACATCTAATTATGTTTCTATTTTGCGAGCAAAATAAGCAAAATGTTTTATTTTGAGGTTACCTAGAACTATTTTACTGAAAGGTCTCTTAATTCAGATTGCATCCTAATGTAGCTACGACAAATTTGATTAGAACCGAATGATAAGATTAGATGTGGCAGCATTGTTACAGAGGGCAGAAGTGGAGTTCGCTAGGCAGTCTGAAAATATGTCAAATTTTAAAATTTTTTTGCCGTGCCCTACCATATACAAGATATCAATTAAGGTAATTAAAATATAGAACACTTATTGCACTCGGTTCAAATCACAATTATTCTGTTCGTCTTTATTGGTATTTGGTTACTAATTGTATAGACCTACGGCGTTGTCGGCAAATATAAAGCCGATAGTCGAAAAGATGAAAAAGAGACAGGATTATTAAGTTCATTAGCCGAATTACCAGCTACTAATCGTCATTTGTCAGTCAGCAGATGACATTATCCGCTTACCTTCCCAATGATTTCTCTCCTGTCCAATACTAATTTTCGTTTATAGTGTTTGTAAACAACAATCAACTGAATTCCAACTGCTGTAGGCCTACTACTGGCGAAACTCGCGCACAATATCAACATTCATATCAAAAAATGTTTGGTATGATATCCTGTCTAGACATGGTATTGTTACGATCCGTAACGGAGCGTCCATAAACTACGTAGCTCGATCTTGGAAAAGGGGGGGGGGATTGACTGAAAAGCTACGCTAGGCTACTTGGGAGGGTGGGGGAATCCGAGCCAGGCCACATAGCTTTTAATTCATATTATTTGTCACAGTTAAAAGAAGGTAAAGAACAATCAACAACAAGTGAATATTTCAATCATTTAATTACCTCCGTTGTAATTTACTGCCGTCTGACAAGAGAAAAAATACAAAATGTGTTGTAGAATCAATAGGTAAAAGCTACCTTTTACGTGGTTGGGGGGGGGGGGGAATCCACGTCGGGCTACGCGCGAGGGAGAGGGGGTTCACAAGAAGCCAAAATGGAGCTAAGTGGTTTATGGACACTTCCTAGCAACTGCTACAATTAGTTACCGAGTATATTTGGTGGACAATTTAATCCATCCCCGCCTTAAATCGTCTCGAAGTGAAGTCGAAAAGGCTCATGGAATTACGCCTTGTCGACGTCGAGATTATTAGACGCGGGAAAGGACTGGGACCGAGAATGGAAAGGAATTCCGCCATGGCATTTTGAAGGAACCATCCCGGCGTTCGCCTCGAGTGATTTAAGGAAACCATATAAAACCCAAATGACGATGGCCGGACTGGGTTTGGAACCTGCTTCGTCGAGAATGTGAAGCCATAGCGTTACCGCTCGGCCGTAAGAGAAGAAAACAGAATCTGTTTCGATCGGCACATACGAACCTACAGCGCACTTGCAATGAGGCTACAACCCTGTCATTAAAAACATATGTAATCAAAAACCACTGCTAAGCGGAATACATTCAATGCAGTGTTCCCACTATGTCTCGAGAAGATTAACTGACTGGAATGATTGTGATCTTAAAGTAAATTCAGTTCTGCTAACACTAAAATGTAATACGTCCCTCTGACATGTGGTGACCTGCGCTGTAAGATCAGACATTAATGTGTGTGATGCCGGCGGGGCTTCCCGTGGTGCACGTAAACAAGTCTATTATAACTTGGCCTGTCGCGCTATGCATGCTAAGCGCCACCTGTCAACACGTACGACTCTTTTCACCGAAGGTTCACGCACCCTGCATCCCCAATATCTCGTTAAGCCCACGTACCATCACAGCGAACCCTCCGCTTTATTTGTTTACATTGCGATGAGCCAGACAAGAAGCGGGAATTTCATGTAAAAACTCTTAACAAATATATGAAAATAGTCACATGCTGACAGTTCTCTAGACAGTCAGAAACATTTTTACTATTACAACCAATTTTTTCTACAAAAATACTGATAGTGTTCTTGGTCTAGCAGAACAATACATATCAGAAAAATTTGTACGAGGTATATATTATATTTATTCGGTGTTTAAGTGCAGGCGAAGAAATTCTAGCCTGTTTGTTCATGTGTTATCTTTCAATTCCCGTATATATACTACAGAATATGTTGGTAAAGTCCATTTTTTACACCCGCGTCATTATTTAGAAAAGTTTACTTGCTTCATGAACATATAAAAATTCTGAATCTATTCTCTCTGTATACACCTTGCAGAACGATTGTTTTCCAACTATTACAGTTTATAGAAGTTACACTTCTCTCTGAAAATTAGAGAGTTTCCTTGAATGCGCAAGAATAGCTGTACAAATAAACGTGGAATAGTAATTTGAGGCGTGGCTAATGTTTTAAATATCTATAAATCCCCGCTGAAGCGCTGTAAAAACCGAACAAGCGAATCCATGCATCACTGATACTTGGATCCAATGATTGCAGGAATTCAAAGAATTGAAATAATGCTTCTTACATTATAAGGAATATTTAGAAATTACCCACCCTTCAAGCAAAACAATCTTGTTACTTCACCCCCATTTCAAGACAAAAGCCAACCAACAAGATTAGTCTTTGGCACAAATGTGAATAATCAGAAATAGAGAACAGTGCGGTCTTTTCTTATATTCATCATACAATGGAAAGTACAGGTTCTTTACGAAGGATTTTACTGAGTAACATTAGAGGCAATGAGAGTGGGAGGGCTGCGATGTTTGGGCTACAACTGAAATGAAGGATACTTCAGCCAAACGACTCGAAAACAAAACAATGTTAGATGTCTGTACCATCTACAGAAACGTTTTGAACTTACTGCGCTAGGTGCAGGAATTAATAAACGATACATTGTTGTTCAGTCTGGAAAGTTTTCTACTTTAGATTCATTATCAGTCGAACGCGAAAGCTGGAGTAACTTCAGCACACCTGCCGCCAAACTAGTGGAATTGTAAAGGAGAATTTGAATGTATACGCCTGCCGGCTGCAACTACGCCGATGCTCAGTAGCCTCTAAATGCAAAGCAGGCTCCTTGCTGGCAGTCCTGGACCTCTGCCAGGGCTCCTCCCACAGGCTCTGTTGTCCTAACAAACAACACTCAACATCAGACACGCGCCACGTCCCAGCTTCATTGCCGCCAGTTGCCGTAACAGATTTCGCCTTCTTGCAGTCTCAATCGGTGATCTAATACTCGGTAAGCAGTTAGCTCGAAAAACATTCGTCAATACCGCAGCGAATACGGTTTTTAAAGCACAATAGTACGACACCTACTGCAGTACGTCACATTAGCATCTGCATAGTGGTTGAAAAGTTTAGTACAAACGACACGAAGAAATCTTAAATTTACAACAGGCACTCTTCTAGCGTTCCAAGCTGCTGTTTCAATCAAATTATTTAATAGTTACTAATATGAGTCAAGTGCATTGGTGTTACTATCAAATTAAGAAGCCAACTAATAGTCATATATTTACGTCGTCGACCCGACCCTTAAGTTCCTTCTAATAGTCATTTACAAAAAAACATGCATCAGTGCTATAAAATTGTAGAAGTGGGCCGGGATACTAATCATATTGTAAAGAAATACACCACAATGAATTCTTACACAAAATTATTTCACAATTTATTTTAAAATCTTGTAATAAAAATGGAAATGAATATTTATTTAGTGAAAATATTTAAAATGGTGAAACAGTTTAACATTCCGTTAACAGGTCATAAATGTTTGTAAAACCAGATGGCGTTTCCTGCTCAAGGAGCCTGAGCAACTAGGGAAGTACACAGGTTCAAAAAACAGCAAACACTACTGACAGTGAAGTGTAGCTAAAGGTTATAGTTAAATGCTGAATTTTGGAATTGAATACCAGTCCAGAGAAGTGCAGAAAGTGCTGTTTCGGACTGACATGTAATAGCTACCACAATCTTCCCACATGGCAAAACGCGTCTGGAAAAAATTAAATAAAAACAGTTGTTAATAGACGATGTTTAATTTAAAACATAAACATTAATAATATTGCAGAAATGATTGCTCTCAATCGTCCCAAGAATAAAGTTATGTAACTAATACTTCCTAGGCAGTTCGAAAGTATATCTTTATGAGCCATCAAACGGACCTGAAGATTTAACCCAAGATCTGTGCTTTTGAAACAATCGTGGCCGCAGTGTGCTGGCTGCTACGGCGTCTTCACATGGACGCAAATCGCCTTCTTGGGAATCGTCCCTCGAGGCGCGAGGGTCGCCGGGCGATAAATCACAGCAGTAAAAGTACGCGGCTGGAGAAACGCCAGCCTCGGACGAGATCTGCGCGACGGGGATACAGCCCTTAATCTTCCGCTACAGCGCTGCCCTAGTGTCGCCACTCCGGCAGTCACACACCACTTTCGGCTCTTCTCTAAAGTTTATTGTTTGAGCGGAAACTAGCTTCCAGAGGGGATAAACGATACAAGTCTCGTATATAAATCTCAAAGAGCACATTCTACAAGGAACATCATTAAGGAAGACGAGACATCTCCTGTCGACAAATATGTTCAACAGCATTTCTGTATCGCCAAACCTTCTTCATTTCGGTCACCAGTGCTTGTAAATGAATCATCCCAAAATATATGGAAATATATTAAGAATATGCAACAGGAATACTTTTTCTACTGTTGTATTTTGAACACAATACATATTGAACTATTAAATTACAAGGGAGAAGCACAAAACTACTAAAATACACTTCCTTTATACGACGACTTAAGCAAACAAACCGTGGATCGCTTATACCAAGACATTCACACTGGTAACATAATATTTAAGACTAGACCTAGTCTTAAATATTATGTTACATTTTTGAGAACGTCGAACAGAAGTGAAACTAGAGAAGTGTTGTTTGGAGACTTGTGTTAGATTGAATGTTGACATCGAATGCTACAGGTTGTTCCCAATGGATAAACATCTGTTGCTCATGAGGATTAGATTAGGGTGCTTCCATTTAATATATTTCATAAGTTTTAGTAATGCACATGTTAACGTCATCGATTCTCCTGTTTGCAGGGAACATCAGATTCTGGCCTTTATGCAAGTCTTAAATTGAGAATCTGAAAGGTAATCTCTTGAACTGATGACTCGGATATCAGAATCTGCACGAGATGAATATTAAAAGCCACGCGACCGGGTTCGGAATTCTAATATTTTCGTCTCTGTGACGCCCTGAGAATACCAATGACTACAAAATCTCATTTTCCATATCTACCCAGAATATGATTGCTTTCATTTTATTATGTGTTAAAAGAACTCTGAAGGCATCAATGATAGAGCAATATTATCATGTAACAGTTTTATTTATTATCATTATTCAAGTGACGTTGTTGTTATTAGAATCGCTTCAAGAATTACACCAGTTGTAAAAGTCACTACTGCTTTTATAATTTTCATAGACTCCTGGGTTAAGAAAATCGAAAGTCACTTATATATCTCATGAGATAATCCAATGTAACTATAATTGAAACTACGGATTTGAATATCATGAAACTTACTTTATTTTTAATAAATAAATTACGCCAAATCAATTGACTTTTTAGTACGCGTTTCACTTCTTTTGCAGAAGCATCTTCAGCGGGTTTTTTCTGTTAATTATGTACAAAAGTTGTAAGCAGGTTATGTTGTGTTTGGTACAGTGGAATGAATTATTATCTAACTTACATTGTGTGGTCTATTTAATTTCTTTTAGCTCCATTCTCAGCCACAGTGCTCCTGCATGGAGCTAAAAGAAATTAAATGGACCACAAAATGAAAGTAGATAATAAGTTAGATAATAATTCATTCCACTGTACCAAACACAACATTACCTGCTTAAAACTTTTGTACATAATTAACAGAACAAAAAACTCGCTGAAGATGCTTCTACAAAAGAAGTGAAACGCGTACGGGAGACCAATAAATACTAAAAAGTCAATTGCTTTGGCATAATTTATTTATTAATATTATCAGCAATTGAGAAAATGATCCATAACATCCAGAAACTTACTTTACTTTTCCGCTTCCTGTCATAGCCCAGTATTGATCTCGTGAGTCCATAGGTCGTCGGGTGTGCAGGCAACAGATGTTCCAGTGTTTGTGCTGTTCCGCAGTCATAGTTTACATTCAATTCATTTTTGAGACCCCACCTTAATGGATTGGCGTTTTACTGAGGCCTCACCAGTCCTGATGCGGTTCAGTGTTCTCCATCCTTCCAGTTTAGTGATGAGCCACTGCGCATTTCCACTGTAGCTGGGTTGTACAGTGGGGTGTTCACAAACCTTCACCATTTTCCACTTCATAAATAAGATGGCGCTTGTCAAAGTTGTTTTTTTTTTTACCTCTCCCTATCTTCGATTGTGTTTCTGCTGGAGGCAGGTCTTGCGTAACCAGCTGTTCTCTAGAGGCTATGCAGTAGATTACCTTTTATATATCCGGTAATTAGCACGTGTGTCTCATTGAAGCTTATCCACCTTCTCAGCCTCAATGGAGAAACATAGCGCTTCTATGGTTGTTTTGAGAACCGTTTGCTAGCATTCTCACGATGTTATTTCTAATGACCACTTTGTGGAAGATCTTTTCATCTTAATGCTGATATGTTAAGGAACGATCAAGTGTAACGTCCAGGAAGGTAGCTTTTCTGTGTGTTCTCCGTTCCTGACCGTTCCTGTTTAGCTGTATGGAGTGAAGATGAAAGTCACCAACTTCAGTTTTTGTCGGATTTAGTTTGAGGAACTTCTTGATACAATATTCAGACATAATGATCAGCGTTTACGTCAATTTTTGTTCCACTTCTGCAAAAGAAAGTGCTTTGTGTGGTTGGGTGTCGGTTTTTGATTAGTATATATACCGTATTAAAAATGATGGGTGTCAGAGCAAGAACGTTCTTTCGATTTCTCCGCCTACTTCTCTGTGAAGTAAAACTTTCTATATTTTTTTAAAGGAGAGTGTGATTTTTTCGAGTTTGAGATCCTTTATATTTTTGACGTCAGTATTTTATGGTTCACAGTATCATATGTGAAGCTAACCTCAACTAGGCCTAATTCTGTTATTTATTTATTTTCAAACCCCTTTTCGATATATTCAGTCAGGTTTAAGACTTGGTTGGTGTATGATTCCCTCGGTCTGAGGCCAACTTGTTATGAAATTATCCACTATGGTTCAGGATTAGTCTCTCGTGTAGTTTGAAAAGGTGACCGAGGAGGCACATGGGGCGGTAGTTCTTTGGAGAGTTTTGGTGACTGCCTGTTTAAGTAGCACTACTACTTTAACTTTCCTCCATAGTTTCTGGATTTTATATGTTCATAAGCTCGTTGAATAAAAATAGAAACGTAATATTCTAAAATGATTCTAGGCTGACCCGTTTCGTAACAAATAGTACCGATAGTCATAACTTCTGTAAAACAGTAACATTCAGAATTAGTAGCTTCATCCAAATTCATTCTATTAGACGACTTTTCCCTCAACGGTTGTTCGAAGAGCTTACTTTCAACAAATAAAGTACTGACAGCCATAACTGGACGTAAACAAAAATCAACCAAGGAAATTTTCACATTGCAAATGACTTATCTTGATATAACTTGGATCTATGAAATTACTTGACACAAGGAAACTGGAAACGATGACTATAAAATTCCTGGTCTGGTTTTCTTACAACGTTGAACCTTCAAGCTGGAATATCATTTACAAGCAAAATCACTTCTGCAGTATTTTGAATGAGTTGCGTAAAGCAATACTTGTATTTATATCAAAGTGTATGACTGATTTTTGAGTAGTAATGGCAGAGGTGCAATGAGCGGCAAATATAAGCCTACTATCTGATCTGTTAAACCCGACTGCGACACTACTAAACACAGATGAAATTTGAACAAATTTACTGTAGAGAAATATATCAGCAAAGTTTATGGGTAAACATGATTTTTGGTTACTTGTTTAACATAAAAATTTGTACTTTCATAACAGCATTAAACGCTTACATACGATATATAAAACTTTGTTATAAAGCAAGCAATACGAAGAGCAATTAATTTTTTTTAATAAATAATTTTCTTGCTTCGGAAAGAATTGTTCCAAGAGCACAGACACCATTCTTCGAGAGGGATAGTGTGCATTTCATGTTTCATCTAAAAACATTAAGCTCATGATTTACGTTCCTGCTGCAAATCGAATAATTAGACTTATAAAGTGCCCTCAGCTGGATTTTTTTTTTAATATATACATTGTGACTTAATGAACGATCATCAATAATCTCATATATAAATGATCTGAGTTATTTGTGAGAGTACTATTGTTAAGGAAATTTAAATCGCCAGGACGCCGCAGTACGAATTTATTTCCAGCATTCAATAGTTCCGACAGTTAATACCATAGGTGGCAGTGTATGTTTGGTAGGGCTGCTTCCTTGAACCATAGGCTACAGTAGCTGCTACGAAGCGTGCAGAAAGAGGTTCATGCCGTAACGAAAGCGAGGTCGACACGCCACGCCAAGCGGAGAAGGCAACCGCCTCCAGGTCCGGGTAAAACCTTCCATGTCATACACTACTCCGATGAGAGCGATGAACATACGCCATTGCAGAGCAGCAAACGTTGTTAGAAACATGAGAAACCCTCTGAAATACATTTTTGACAACACAAACAGTGTTATTAAATAAATAAATCAGGAAGAAACTTTAGTGGTGATTATTCTTAAAAATTTGCCATTATCAGCCAGTTCACTCATTAAATGATGAGGCCTCAGAGTTATTAGTTCAGTTGGAGCTCGAGCAATCTTCTCCAGGTCAAACTATCACTTGGTAACGTTGTGTTAATTTTTTCTTCATACACAGTTACCTCAATAATCTGACCTCAACACGGTTTATCTGTATCAGATGTTCCGAACAGTTTTTTTCTCTTTTTTGGTAAACAAACAAGAGTTAGTTCTTACGCGATGTAGCTGTTACGAAGCATTTTATAACATTGAGGGCAGTAAAACAATTTATCATTGAGGTTCCAATGTTCTCATGTTGAGCCTTTTATTATTTCTTCGTCATCACACATACAAATATTTATCAAACAAGATGTATTCCTTGTAACTTTAATTCAATCAGAATGTTGTTGCTTCAGAACGTCAACATACATTATCAGTAATCAATTTCTACTATTTCACGCATTAAACGGCTATCAAAGTAAAATGTGTCCTAGGCTGAAGCTTTCTGATATTATACTGTTATTAAATTCCAATACAACGTTATTACTTGCGTTTCAAAGTTTATTGTTTAAAATCTATTCTAACAGGTGCATGAAATTGTGGGTAATATTTATCACTTGTAAGCTGGAATGTGTGTAAACAATGTCAAGAACCTAATACATTTATAAAATCCTGGTATTTGTTAGAAAAGTTAAAAATAAAAACCATAGGAAAATTAAGTCTCTTCTAAAAGAGGAAAGTTGTTAGTCTTGAAAATAACATTTGAATAATAAATTCGGAATAAATATACAAAACAACGAAAAATTGATAATAACCTGTAGCATAGGTCACAAATATAATAATGCAGCAGTGACTGGAAGATAATTTTAATTATCTGGAAATAAAAATAATAACAGACGTGTGAATGAAGATAAAAAATGCTTTTTCTTCAAGAATAGGTGGATTTTAATGTTAAATCAGTTTCCTGGCAGGGTTTTCCTTGCCTTTTTAATGGAACAAAACTGTTGATGGAAGCAGAACTTGGATACTAGAAACGACGGTTAGGAGAATAGTTGAATCATTTCAAATTGGATCCCTTTCAAATATTCTTGCAGTGAATAGGACTAGTACGACCCATACATATTCTGTAAGTCACAAATAAACAAATAGTTAATAGAAGAATTGTACAGTATAAGAGGTGCGAATATGTCTCTCATTTTTAGCCACGCTGTATTGGACAGGCTTCAAAACGGGTTACTGTACAAGTAATGTACTGCACTGAGGTATAGAGAGTGCAGTATATAAAGAATATAAGTGATAAGATAGTCTGCAAGTGGTTCGTAGAAGCAAAGCGAACAGTACGTTTTAAGAAGAAGCAGAAGCTTCTATTAGATTGCTAGAGAGGAAAGGCGTACGTCTAAGTCTATGCGACATTCAATTCCAGTGTATATCGGGCGGATAGAGAAAGCATGCAAGATTGATTTTTTACCAGAGGTCCCCGGCAACATAAATACTGTATTGATCGTCAGATGTTAGTTAACGCAAATGCGGATGTATGGAAAAAAGTAGGATGCGACGTTGTGCCTTATCTTAAAGCGTTATTTATATTGAGTCAGGTTACTGGCTGCTTATCTGAGGACTGGAAAAGAGCGATAGTAATACTGGTTTTAAAAATGAGGGTAACAAATAGGGTCAAAAATTACAGGCCGATCAGTGGTAGGTAAACTAATGGAGAGAATAATAGTCAAACACTTCAGAAATGTCTGTGAGAAAAGAAGCTGGTTTTTCAAATCGACAATATGGCTTCACTCAAGGATACTCAAGTGAATGTATATGCAAGATATTTCAAATTAAATTGGTAAAGGAGGACAAACTGATCGTGTAGCTTTAGATCTTTCAAAAGAAGTGGAAGTACCGCAAGGTGTATTGGGAACATTACTATTCGTCATCCTAATGAACGACTGTGTTGATGGTTTACTGTTAAAAGTTTGGTTGTTTGCAAATGACAATGTTATACGATAGGATCAAAATGGCAGAAGATTTTAAACAGCTGCAGGGTGATCCGGACAGGATATATAGCTGCGTAGGTCAACATGGGATGAAGGTAAATGCAAAGAAGAGTCAGTTTGTTAGTTACACAGAAAAAAAACTAAAGGTTGATTATGATTATTGAAATGCAAATACCTTTTCATAACATTTGATAATATACTCAAGTTGGCAGGACACAATTGATAGGTGGTAGGGAAGGTTTCAAAATCCTTCAATTATTGGAGAAAGTGATGAGTGGATGTACAAAGGAAATGAGGGAACTGGGTTACAAAACGTTCGTCAGACCATCGCTTTCAATATGGCGATGTAGTATGGGACCTACGTTTTGGGTATCAAACACAAGAGTTGCAGAGGGTGCAAAAAATGACTGATAGTTTTATCTCTGGAAATTACTGCAGAACAGAATCAGTAACTAATATGATAAAGGAACTTGAATGCGATTCATCGGAAGACAGGAGCCGCATGAAGAGAGTGATGGGATCGTACAAAGAGTATATTAATGATGAGGCGTGGAAGGATATTGGTGGAAGAATGAATAGAGATGCATGGAAGGGAAAACATGACCTTAACCGCAAGCTGGCACTCAAGTTAAGGGCTGACGATGAGCAAAATTTTCCTTCGTAGGTAAGAGTGTTATGGATTTAAGTAAATGACCTAGAGAAATGATGAATAATTTACCATAAACACTTAGAGAATTTAAAATTAAAGGCATAGAGAGCAAATTAAAGTAGGCGGGTACAAGAAAGGTGGAAAATTGGTGTTTAAGGGGAAATTGTCACCGTGGACACCACTGTAATAAAATTAAATTTAATATAATTAGTTGGTTGAAGGCGGATGAGACGTCATATATTAAAATACCTATGTATCAATCTTTGCTGCAGGACTGTCATCAAACGCAATGAAGACGTAAAAAATAACTATATTCCCCAAAATACGTTTGGACGTAAATACAGTTATCTATTGCAAGTAAGTTCCACTGGTGCACTTAAATTTATTTTTACAGTTATTGAGAGGTACTGAAGGTGGGTAACCCTTTATTCGCCTGCTAGTAAAAATAAAAAAGATCAAGAAACTAACTACCCATCATTAGCGAAACCGAAAGGAGAACTGCAATCCACGCTCCAGTCGTGGGAAATCAACGTAAACACGCGGCAATTAGAGTTAATTGGGAGCCAGGGAGGAGAACAATTGGCGGCAGACAAACAGCGCAGAGGTCAGGCCGGTAGATCGCCTGCGGAGGCAATTCACTTTGTCTCAGCAACAAAGGCAACCGCCCCAGGTACAGCGGCAGCGATCAGAGCACCACGTCCACTGTGCAAGCAGGCAGCTCATTAAAACCAAGGAAAATCTCGCTCACCCAGCGCGATCCAGATGCGGACTCATCACCTCAATCTCGCCACCCTGTCGCACATACCCACCACACTAATCCTCTCACCTTCAGCAAAAACGTGGACAGTGAGAACATTACAACAACAGTGACGACAACCGCAATATAGTAGCAATCTGTCTTCTACAAACAATAGAAAAGATATCTACTACTAAAGAGAGAAGATATGACATGGAAAAAGTGTGAAACATTTCTGCAATAAAAGTAAACGGAAGATAAATTCAGGAATTGGCTAAAGAATTTGTGTCAGAGACAACAAAATGCAACTGGTTTTGAGGGCAACTGGAATCGATTTCAAATAGGCTGAATCAATTTAAAATAAGCCCACTAACTCACCACTCGACTGTTCTGCGATTGATAAGAAAAAATTCTGAATCTTAGATTTATTTTATTATTATTGTTATTACTGTTTGCTTCTGGCCTGGCGCCTTGTCTACGTCGTGGTCATTAGAGGCGGGAAAAGACTAGGGAAACGAACGGGAAAGAATTCGTCCATGGCCTTTTTAATAAACCATCCAGGTATTCGAATGCAGTGGTTTGGCGAAACCATGGAAAATCCACATTTTGATGTCCGGAAAAGGATTCGAACTCCAATCCTCCTGAATGTGAGGCCGGAACATTACCTCTCAACCATCATGCACGATAGTTAACCAAAGCGTCGTCATTAAAAATTGTAAAAAGACACGGAGCACAAAAAAGCTCATTTCTTCTGTGGAGACTGCTCAAAAACCCACACTGTGATGGTCCAGCAGAAGAGAATATGGAAACGACTCCAGAATCTGGACATAAAATCTGATTTTTGTTCAAGTTTCGTTCGTTGTGTTCTGTGTATATAGCAGAAGAAAATTCACAGTTTTTAATCAGCGCAATGCAAAACTAAAACACACATATTCATTAAGATTTGTTTCCTTATTTACAAATAAGAACAGAAAAGACAGATGGTCTACACACATTCCAGCATTCATCGATCCTGCTTATAAGGATTAGTCACCCTTTGCTGGTAACGTATTAGGAAAAAAGTGACAACTCGATATGTGATACTGAGGCTGAGTTCATGTGCAAAGTTGTCTGTTTTAAATGTCGTGCGTGAAAATGACAAAAAACGTAGTCTGCCTGCTCTTTGAAAATCTCTTTCTGGGTACCTCTAGATTTACGAAATACGGCGGATGCATCATATGTGTGTTTTAATGTGACTAAGAGCTTTGTTACAGAATATGGGCACTTAAATCACAATCATAATCAGGATTTATTCTCCACTCTAGATTGAGACATCCATGACAAGCACTGTATCAAAATGAACATAATTGATAAACAATCAATGGCATTCATTAATTGTCTTACAAATTAAATACCAGGGATAATCAAAAGACAGTGCTGCAATCATTTGCGCAATTCTTAGTGACAAATGTATTAATTTTTCTACGAATATACATTAGGATGAGATTTCTAATAACAGCCGTGTTCCAGCAACTGAGTGATTTTCTATCAATTACATAGCGCTAAATTCAACCTTGGCGTGGTACTACAGGATATTTTCTTCAGGATACAACGTTTAAACAGTTGCCTCTGATTTCGTCGGATGAACTAGTGAAATGATGACGACAGCAGAAGTAATTGTTGAAATGTTGTGTATTGAAGAAAATATGCAACTGAACATCTGTCAAGATAGTGTGGGAGAAATACAATTTAATATAATATTTTTATATCCAGCGTTTGGCTAGAAAATCATCTTCGAATCACGGCAAAATATTTCTGTCGAAGATGAATCGCATTTCTCTCAAAGTAACTGTTTCATATGTGGCTGTATCGAATTGTTTTTACTGCCTTACAATCAATCCGACTCACTCCCTTTCTTCGTTAGTTACGCTTTGTTTAACGTTCTTGTTTACGGAGGCAATAAACAGAATCGTCTCCAGAAACACAGCACATAATTCAAGGACGCCAGCCGTTCGTAAAACTTTTTTTCCTGTTTTTAGATACAATTTAGTGTCTGCGATTTTGAAGTTTAAAGCGGTGTTCAGTTTCAAAAGGACTAATACTTTTTTCAGCGTTAGAACGTTATTTTCACATTTCCTGACTCCACATTTAAATAAACTGTATTGATCATTAATACAAACAAAACAAAATAAAATAAAAGAGAAAAATAAACCTGATATCCTGTAACTGATGTATTTTTTTTTTAACTGTTTAACGTCTCGTAGCAGCGAGGTCTTTAGAGACGGACTGATGAATCCTGAAACTAATATCCTGCTACCTCGCCGTACACCAGGGTTTCATCAGTTACGTAACCAAATGACAGCCCATCTCCGATTTACATAACGAATTTTTAATTTAATAATTTAAGAACATTATTGGGAAAACTACTCAGTCTGCGCAATATACCTCACAAACAACTCTAGTAAATTCAATCATAACTGCCTACAAATAACACTACACACAATAATCCAGTAATAAGGCCATAATCCAGATTCAAAATTAGCTCTCGACAAATGGTGTAAAACGCGAGTTCCCACAACCGGCACGTTAAATAAACCTGCAGCAAGAAGTGTTTTAAAGCCAAATCATACTGATAGCCAGAACAGCAAAATTAAACAAAAAGGATTATCTCTGCCATGATTTAACCGTCATAAACATAGCAGTGGATACTCATAAGACGATTAGCTGATTTATTTTCAAAATAAATATATTAATTTCCAGCTAAAATTGAGAACTAGAATTAACTTGAGTTCTGGAGGAAACGTAAAAAGTTCAGATCGCAGTAAGCAACAATATGAGAAACAAAACACTTGATTAGAAAGTTGATTACATATCCCTCGACCTGGTCGAAGTAATCTTCCATCTCTTTCCAAACTGAGAAATCTCTTCATCTTAATACACCATTACAATTAACGCCATTTATCAGGTAGATGGTGCACGAATATGTTCATAGGTAATGTAGTCAAAACAAGTAGTTTCGACGCCGAATGGGAAAAGAATGGTATAAGTTGTTACTGAAGTCATCCAAATGCTGAAAAAACTGTGTGACCAACTACTGTAGTTACCAAACGCTATGGTAACAACACAGAAGATTACGATGTTCAAATACGTAAGTGTAGCTCAAGGCTGCCCCACAGGAGGTTAAATTGAGATTCTCCCACGCCAAACGACAGAAATCGTGGAATTTGAATGTGACTTGCGACATTCTCCATGGTGCTGTATATGCAAGCAAAATAGCTCTACGTGGCGTTGGCATCAGAAACTAATGTAGAATAATTCTTAGTGCTTTCATTACTACGTATTAAATAGCTAAAAAACGTGCAACTCCTCGAGTCGATGCATATTATAAAAGTAAGTTTTCAATTACTTGATTCACTTGACATCTATATATAACTAGCTGTAAATAATTCGACTGCGAAAAGCATATTCGGTTTCGTTGTATAACTTGAGCGTATATATAACTGGGTGGATTTACATAGGGTTTTAAATGTTGTACAGTAGTAAGTCCATTTTATCTTGGTGCGACATCTGAAGTTAACAGATTAATAAAAATGTCTTTTTACCTTTCGATATATTTTCGTTGAACTCAAAAACTGCAAGTAAGGTTTTCATGGGAATTCAAGTCCCAGGAGTGAATATTGATGGAATTTCGAAACGCTGACGAAATAAGTGTCTGCAAATGATCATTCATTCTCTAAGTCATAATGCTTGCCGGAAAACGTACCAATTGGAAATTAAAACTTGTCAGGTAACAGCTAACATATGGTTTTCCTTTTCCTTTGAATCTTTGTAATATTTTTGTACGAATTTTTGTTTTGAGCAGAGACTAGTTATGCGAGCTCTATGTGCATCAAAGAACAAGGTATAGAAATTGTTGGGATATTACACTGGAGTGATGATGTTAAACTGGAAGAAGATTGAATGACAAAACGTTAAGAAAAGGAAAAAATATGTTAGTTTATACCTAGATGAAAAGGATGTTTTGATTTACGAATATACCTAAATAATTCTATTAAAAGAATTATGAGCGCTGTAACATGAATTGTTAACAAGTAGAATGAAAATAAAAGAAGCCTTGCTATTAAATGTTTGCTTCACTTGCATTTTCGTGTCCCTCAAATTTAAAAATTGTCGTACAGTGAAAGAACTATTTCAAATCTCAGTGTTTACACTCATTTCCGACAGTCGTGAGCATATTGCGTTTATCATCGTATTTCCTACATTCTTGACTATGCGCTAATTACGGATTAGGAGGCCAAGTTGTCGTTGCAAATAATTTCTAAAGAAGATCTGATTTCATATAAACTAACGGAAGGAAGTTACAGGGGGCAGCTAGTATTAAACTAACATTGTCAAGTCGAGTTATTCTCTCACACTGAATAAAAAGGTTTTTTAGTTAAAATTAGAAACAAATAATTTTTAACAAAGATCATTATTATTACTGCCCATATTTCTTTCCAAAAGCATATATAACTAAACAAAAAAAATTTAATAATACAAAAATGTATTTTGATGCAATATTTATTATCTGATTCATGAAATTCTTCACCCAACAATACATATATTTTTTTGACCAAAAAATGATCACATGAAGTGTCAAATTCTTTATGCTCTCTCTTCGTCAGTTTGCGAAAACCACCAACTTCATGTAAACTATCAGGATACGTTTAACTGTACATTTTGAAAGAATTTTCGGATCTATAGTTTTGAAAATAAGGGGAGAACGATATTTTTAATAGTGTTTAGGTAAAAGCTTCCAAAATTCATAAATGAATAGGGAAACCAAAATTTGTCAGTATTCAATTTATTCCCAAGAAGCTTATCCGAAGGAAATGTTTTATTCAGCCCCTACTAAGCACTCCCCCTCCCCTTCCATGATTTTTCAGTAGTTTTGTGTTAGGTTGTTAAGTACTAAACTGGTGTGTGTTTATATATTTTTAAGTTAAAGAGTTCAGAAATTATGGCGGATAATCGGAGAAATGAGCGAATCCATTGTTTTTCCATTTTATACTCAGAAGATACAGAGCCCTAAAAATATAAAAAATAATATGAAGTAACATTACTGATCTCGGAACACGAAAAGCAATACAGTAGCTGTCATAAAAGGTAGAGAACAACAAGGTTTTCACCAATTAAGACATCGTGTAATATGGCCAATCTAAATTTGAAACAACTGTAGTCAAAAGAGTGGGAAAGAACTATTTGCGAATTACATGAGGCAATGTAATTTAAAGACGCGTAATTTCTGGAAATACTACTTCAGACCTACCGAGGACATCAAGTTCAAGGAAAGAAAAAACCAGAGAAATACGAAAGTGCTTGTTTACGCCAATTCAGTTTAACTTGGGGGATATACAGTCATTATGTACACAAGAAATTCGTCCTTCCAACTCTGCAACATGGTGGACACACGGAACGGTGAATATGTAGCATGGAGGAACTTACCTTGTTAAGGGAGAATCGGTGACAGATGATACAGCGGGGGTCGGCATGATACAGAGGAAGCTGCGTCATTTGGCTTCACACTACGGCACCATCTCCACTATTTATTACTCAGTGGTCGACGATACGGATATTGCATTGTCAACATACAGCATGAAACGTTGGTTATCGCTTATACATTAATAGTATGTCAGGACGCGAAAGGACTTGTCCAACGATATATGTTGCACATATTTTTGCTCCTACCAAGCAGAATATCACCAGAAAAATGCTTAATGGGCAATTCGTTGACATTATCGAACACGAACGGAAGGTCTGTCAACCGTTAAAACAGTTAATCTGAGTTGCATGCGTCAAACGAAAAATGAAACCTATTTGGCGTTTGGTGAGTGATGCGTGTGACAGCTGTTGTTAGCGGCGATTTAATCGATACACATCAATTACTGAGGCAGCTGGCTCCGGTATCAGGAGAACGATAGTACTGCCACTAACTGGGGCTTTACCACTGTGACTTCTGTTCGAACATCAGATACCATCTCATTGGGGAGATGCAAGTGCATTAGCACTCGAATTCTGTAAAAAATTACCTACCAAGCAATTACCAGTCGAGCAATTTAGTTAGTTACATACCAGAAACACTAATTGTTCTGCTTCTGTACAGTATTACAACCAAATGTTCAACCAAGTCTCCACCATCATTTTTGGTTCATGCAATAAGCATGAATTAGATATTCACAGAGATGCACTATTCATTTGCTAATGATCTTGTTCGCATAATCTCAGCCAAGTGCTCAGGCATTCACAACTTCAGAGTTCCAATCCGCTCATTTCCTGGAACCAAGCTGTTAGCTTTCCTATCTACTCTGCCGAATTGTTCGCTTTGTGTAAGGGCAGATTAGAAACCCCGACTGCAGTAGGAATGGTGCGTTACGCTGCTCCTGTTATCGTCTCTGCGTTAGGATAATCTCACCAGAGACATAGTACACGACAACTTAAAGATTTCTGACGTCACACCACACGAAACTGTTTAGATAGATTACGCCTGTATGCATATCATTATCATCATGGAGATACTTTTTAGTGTACCGGCAATCAAAGCTGCAGGAGCAAAGGGATAGAGTGTTATAACGGAGAATATGAATTTGTGACAGCTGCCGTTATTCCAGGATTAAGCGTCACCAAATATAATTTTAATAATTAATAGGTAAAATTAAATCTTTGTAGATTTGGCGGTAGGTAAGTCTAAACTCCGTTGGGTTTTTCACCTGTGAGTGGAGAACTTGTAGTATAACAGAAATAAACGCTGTACAATCTAGCAGAGAACCCGCGTGAGAGGTCCGCACGGCAGCTCGCGGCGGCGTGACTGCGCTCTCCACGGAGCGTGTCCAGCGGCCGGGCCGGGCCGGGCGGCCACTCCCACTACTCTCTCTCTCTCTCTCTCTCTCTCTCTCCCACGACTATTTTTGACTGGAATTCAACGATGAAGCCTCAAGTGTTTAATGTACACAAGAAATTTCTCTCACTCCAGCTGACTGATACAACTCGAGGAATTACGCAGGAACATCTTAAGCAATACTGTAGATGACAAAGAAACAAAAATTACTCAGCTTTCTCAGCAGCCTGACTAATAATTTTCACTTATGTTACAATAACAATAATAATTGACAAAATTGCGATGGAACGCCCGCTCCGGTGGCAAGCTCCCTACACACACACCTTTCTCTTATATATATATATATATATTTCTTTTTTTTAAAAAAAAACTTATTGCTTTACGCCTCGTCGACGTCTAAGGTCATTAAAGGCGGAGATGGGACTGGGGACAAGGAACGGGAAGATATTCGGACCATGGCCTTTCTGAAGGAAGCATCCCGTCATTCGCCTGGAGTGATTTGGGGAAGCCATGGAAAACCCAAATCTGGATGCTCGGACGGGGAGTCGAACCCGCGTCCTCCCGAAAGCGAGGCCAGGACGTTAACCGTTCACCCACCAAGGTCGGTACCTTTCTCCTTTCCTCTTCCAACCTACTTTGCCCTCTACTAATTTTTACTTTAAATTCCTTCAGCTTTTCCTGGTTATTCATCACTTCTCTCGGCAATTTATTCCAGTCCCTCACACCCTTGCCTACCAAAGAAAATTTTCCAAGACCCTTATGCCTGAAATTAGAAATCAAGTGCCAACTTGTAGTAATGGTCAACCTTACCCTTCCAAGCACCTCTCTTAATTTTCCCACCAATATCTGTCCATGCTTCCTCCAATGAATCCCTCTACAACTCCTTTATCATATTAGTTACCGATTGTGTTCTATCGTAATTTCCAAAGACAAATTTGCAGCCCTCTTCTGTACCACCTCCAACTCCAGTATTTGATACCCAAAATGTGGATACCATACTACACCACCATATTCCAGCAGTGGTCTGACCAAAGTTTTGTACCCCAATTTACTTACTTCTCTAGTGCATCCCCTCATCACTCTTTCCAACAGGTGAAGGATTTTGAACCGTTTCCTACTACCTTTCCAATGTGTCCTGCCCAGTTAAGTTTGCTATCAAATGTTATGCCAAGGTATTTACATTTCAATTCTTCAATAAGTAGCTCCTTCCCCACTTAATAAACATAATCAATCTTTAGCTTTCAATCTGTGTACCTAATAAGCTGGCTCTTCTTTGCATTTATCTTCATCCCATGTTGAATCACCCAGATAGTTATCCTACCTAGATCACCCTGCAGTTGTTTACAGTCTTCTATTGTTTTGATCCTTTTATATAGCATTATGTCAACTGCAAACATCTGACGGTAAACCATTAACACAATCATTCATTCGAAAAACGAATAACTATGGTCCCAATACACTACCATGTGGGACTCCCAAGTTCACTTCTACTTCTTTTGATACTGCAAATCCTACCCTAACTTTTTGCTTTCTACCTTTTGGTAATTCTTCTCACCAGCAAATCACCTTTTTATCAACTCCAATAGTTTTTACCTTATTTAGTACCATTTTATGGCTCACTCTGTCAAAAGCCTTTGAAAGATCTACTGCTACACTATCAACTTGACCTCCCCTGTCCATTTCATCAGAAATATCTTGCATATATCCTACTAACTGAGATTAACATGAATATTCCTGTCTAAAGCCATGTTGTCGATTTGAAAATCATTTACTTTCCTCACAGACACTTACAATATGGTTGCATATTAATCTCTCCACTAATTTACCTACCACTGATGTCAAACTGATTGGCCTATAGTTTTCCATCCCTGTTTGTCATCCCTCCTTTATGGACCGGTACTACTATCACACTTTTCCAGTTCTCTGATAAACAACAAGTATCCAGACTCAATTTAAATAATGTTTCAAGATAAGGTACAATGTCTATCCTACTATCTTTAAGACATCTGTAGTAATATTATCAACATTGGCCCCTATATGCTTTTTTAGATTCCTTAATTTCATCATGATATCATCATATTTAATTTCTGATTTTTTAATATGCTCACCTCCAATTGTGTGGATATGATCTTTTCCAGATATAACCCACTAATTATTGTCCCTAATGGTCTCTCTGAACCAGTTACTCAATAACTCTGCCTTTTTTAAATCCTCAGTTACTTCTTCTCCATCCTTATCTATAATTACCTCAATACCCTCTCTTTCCCTCAGTTTCCTGATATAGCTATAGAAATTGCTTGATGCATCAGTCAGAGGTCCCCCTGCACCTAAAAACACTCTTCATAAACTCATCCTTAGCAGGTTTCTTTGACATTATTACTCGTAATTCCTTGGTTAGTTGTTTCATGACTTCCCTACTGTCTTGCTGTTTCTTAACTCTGTTATGTTCTCGTCTCACCAATCGCCTTAACCTCCTCACCTCCTTGTTATAGTATGAAGGTTCTTTACTTCTATTTATTCTCTGTTTTGGAATAAACATTTCTTCACCTTTTTTTTATTATTTCCTTGAACTCTTCCCACTTTGTCTCCACTGAACTTGTGCCATATTGCCATTTAATAAAATTAACCCTGAAATATCTTTTCAGTTTCAAGATTTGTGCCTTTTTATAATTGTATCTATTTCACCCTTCAATTTGTAACTGAAGAGGCAAAAGAAAATTAAATGAAACGTCTCAGGATGCAGTTCTGATTCATTATTTTCATTTAGTTTCAATCAAGTCCCGCTTTTCCTCTGACTCACTATTATCAAGCTTATTATAATAAACCAAAGTTACAGTTTTCACACGTTACTCCTACTCATAATTAATCCTCATTCTATTCTCAGTAAGATGAAAGAATATTACGAATGAAATGCCCCACCTAAAAAATTTATTAACGTAATTTCAAATAAATTTGGTTAAGTCAAAATTTTTCAGATTTAAACCCTTTCATTTGTATTATACATAATTTGAGAGCCGAATTAAGACATAAAAGGCATGAACTTAATAAAATATAGAAATACAGTTGTAATTCAATCATTCCCCAACTTAACAGATTCGAATAATAAAAGAACTGCTCTTTTGCTACTGTTCTCTCTCTCTCTCTTCCCCTAGTGTATTTCAAACAAGTGGCTTTGGTGCAACTAACAAGAAATAACCCGTTTACTAGGAAATACATAAATAAAAAAACCTCTCTAGATTTTCATAAAAATAACTTTTTAAGAGATATTGTAAAGCCTCATAACTTGTATCTGTGGAACTATTAAACACTGAAAAAGAGTTAGGAAACAGCAGCAAGAAGAACAAGTAGTTTCCCATGCGAGAGGGGTGAGTGGTAACGCTCTGGCATCGCAATCGAATCCTCATCCGGCCACCCAGTTATCCATGGTTTTGCAAAATCACTCCAGGTGAGGCGAATGCCTAGATGGTTTCTTCAAAAGTGTATGGCCCAATTATTTACCGTTCCTTGCAATTATCCTGACCTATCTCTAATGACATCGACGATGCGTAAAGCCATAAACAAAAAAAGTCAAATAATTTCAAATAATGAGGTTAACTTACACTTTTTATACAGTTATAATTTCAAAAAAGTAAAGAAACAAATACTTTTTTCATTCATTTTAAGCAGCAAGAAAACAAACAAAATTTGTTTCAATGATTTTCTCTCCACCTTTATAAGATGAAATACTGGAAACAAAGTATGAGTTTATGTAAACAAAACTAAATTGTTTAGAAAAAGCGACAGTACATGAAACACATTCACTTTTTTTACTTTATACGTCGCATTTCTTAATACTTTGCTAAATGAAGTGAAAGTAGAAC